>JAWPHD010010051.1:0-97640 GCA_037043455.1 Cyrtodaria siliqua
TTATATGGTAAAAGTCCACTACCAAAATAACCCATGCATTATTTTACTGCAAATATTCCAATGCCAGTATGCCATAACTAAAAGTCCACTGGCAATATTATATGGTAAAAGTCTACTACCAAAATACCCCATGCAATATTTGACTGCACATATTTAATTAGACCACTGCCTTAAGTCCTCAGTAGCTTCCTACTGCAAATATGACCCTACCAATACTTGCTGCAACTAGGCCACTACCTTAAAGTTCTCGGCCATGTTTTGTTTCATGAACATGTATATGTTATAAGAGAGCTTATGTAATCACCCCTGCATCGGACTGTCAGCGTCCCACATCATGGTTTGTGTGTAAGCTGTGTTTACAAGTCTATATCTCTTACATTTCTTATCCTTTCACAACCAAATTTGGCCATGGGCTTCCTGATATCATTTTCTTAAGGGCTGCTTAAGCAAATTTGGTTCCTGTAACCCATGGGCTCCCATGGAACCCAAATTCTGATAGCCCTTAAAATGTGTCTATTTCACATCAAATTCTTCTGCACCTCCCCTTCCTAACCCCCTCCCATCCCACCCCACCCACTCGAAACTGGAATTTATATATATATATTTCTTAAATATTTCCGTGTTGTTTTGGTCAATTCTTCATAGCTATGTTGCCCCTCTCCAAATCCGCCCCATCCCCTCACCCCCTCCCCACTCCGCCGCCTCGAAACTGGAATATTTTTTTTTTTAATTTTGTTTTATATATTTCTGTGTTGTTTTGGTCAATTCTTACACATAAATGTTGCCCCCCCCCCCCCCCCCCCCCCCCCCCCCCCCCACCCACCCACCCACACACACACACACACACTGGTTTATGGGCTCCCCTCACATTTGCACGCAATCATTTACATATGAAACAATTTGGATTAAATTCAGATACACAGATGAAATATCAATAAAAAAATAAAAAAATGACATGAGACCACAATAAAAATTGCCAGATATTCCCTCCATGCCTTTCGACCACAAATTTTTACTGCTAATATTTCAAAATAATATTTACTGCAACTATAGGCCATTCCCTTAAGATCCAGAAGTTTTCTACTGCAAATTGGCCACTGCCTTATTTAGTCACCAGCAGTTTTCTACTGCAACTAAACCACTGCCTTAAGTCCTCAGCTGTTTTCTACTGCGAATATGACCATACCAATATTTACTGCAACTAAGCCACTACCTCAAGTACTCAGCAGTTTTCTACTGCAACTTGGCCACTGCCATGCATCCTCAGTTTTCTACTGCAATGTGGCCACTGTCTTGCATCCTCAGTTTTCTACTGCAATGGGGTCACTGCCTTACATCCTCAGTTTTCTACTGCAATGTGGCCACTGTCTTGCATCCTCAGTTTTCTACTGCAATGTGGCAACTGTCTTGCGTCCTCAGTTTTCTACTGCAATGTGGCCACTGCCTTACATCCTCAATTTTCTACTGCAATGAAGCCACTGCCTTGCGTCCTCAGTTTTCTACTGCAACGTGGCCATTGCCTTAAGTCCTCAGTTTTCTACTGCAATGTGGCATGACTGCGTTAAGTCCTCAGTTTTCTACTGCAACGTGGCCATTGCCTTACGTCCTCAGTTTTCTACTGCAACTTGGCCACTGCCTTAAGTCCTCAGTTTTCTACTGCAACGTGGCTATTGCCTTACATCCTCAGTTTTCTACTGCAACAAGGCCATTGCCTTACGTCCTCAGTTTTCTACTGCAACGTGGCCACTGCCTTACGTCCTCAGTTTTCTACTGCAACGTGGCCACTGCCTTACATCCTCAGTTTTCTACTGCAACATGGTCACTGCCTTAAGTCCTCAGTTTTCTATTGCAACATGGCCATTGCCTTACATACTCAGTTTTCTACTGCAACGTGGCCACTGCCTTACATCCTCAGTTTTCTGCTGCAACGTGGCCACTGCCTTAAGTCCTCAGTTTTCTACAGCAACGTGGCCACTGTCTCAAGTCCCTAGCAGTTTTCTACTGCAACGTGGCCACTGCCTTACATCCTCAGTTTTCTACTGCAACGTGGCCACTGCCTTAAGTCCTCAGTTTTCTACAGCAACGTGGCCACTGCCTTGCGTCCTCAGTTTTCTACAGCAACGTGGCCACTGTCTCAAGTCCCTTGCAGTTTTCTACTGCAAAGTGGCCACTGCTTTAAGTCCCTAGCAATTTTCTACTGCAACTAGGAAACTACCAATATTCTATAGTATTATTCTGATCTATGTTATGTCAGATCGAGTATAAGAAGGAAAATTTGCTGCGTCTACAGGGAATCCTAATTCTTTATGATGAAGTTGCTCTACAGAACTTTTGTCATGTGAGATTTGCATTCTGTTTGTCAAGTAATGTAAATTATACCCAAAGGGGTTTCCAAATAAGATTGAAAGTTGTGGTAAACAAATTTGACACCAACTTGGCCAATGGCTTATGTTCTGACATTTTGTCCAGTATCCTACCGGCATTTGTCATCCGTTTTGTCCATAAACCTTCATCTTGTTTACACAATCACATTAGTCAGGGCTACGGAAATTTCAAAATCTCAATCAGTTCGAGATTCCTGATCTTGTAGATTTACACACCGACTCATAAGCCTCCCTGACCGAGACCTCTCTTACGCAACCGCCCCACACACCCACCACTTTTCCTGTCGTAAACATAAAATACAACCTGGAGAAATCAAAGAAAGATGTTATAAATGGTTATAAATGCTCAACATTTTGTGAACAAAAACAATTTCGCTCCATTTCACTGATCTCCTTTAGCTGATAGAATAAAACAGAACGGAGTATAAATTTTACTCTAGCACCCCGCATTTGGCCGGTAACTATTTTCGTTTATAATTATTTTGATAAAACCAGTTTAAACTATTAGTGTGAGACAGAAATTTGAATATTTCTTTTGCTTTTTTTTTTATCATGAATTGAGTTGGAGTTAGTTGATGTTTGGAATGCTTCCATTCCACGGCACGATGTGGTTCAATTCTATTAAAAAAAATTATTGTCGTAGTAGTTTGACAAACGAAACAAGCAAGACAAGGTGCTTTTTCCTTTTTGGTCATAGTGTTAAAATTATTTTACTGTTTCAACTCTAACTAAATCGAGAGCGTTGCAATTGGTTGAAAGGCAATAATAAGGGGCCAACCGGTATAATAAAGCGTTAATTCAACACGTCACACGTGGTTATCTAGCTCTGGTTCAATTAGGGGAGCAATTATCGCCTTTGGAGGCAAAGTTACACAGGAAATGAACACGTTAACGAGTGTTTTGCGGATGTGCTTGTTAAACATGTGCATTTTATGCAGTTATACATTTTAAAGAATCAATTTATCTCGGATTTTCGGTCTGGCGTCCAACTATTTGGACCGATATATCTTGGGTTTTTGGTAATTTGAATCGATCCCAAGTCCATAATTTCAGTCCAAAACCGATAAAACAGGCTGTTTCCGGAGCCCGGGAATTAGTAATGTTTTACAATTTTCACCAAATTGTATTTGAAAGTTTGTTTCAATAAGATCTGATATAAGTTCAACAAAGAGTAAAATTGATGCATGTGTAACAGAGTTATTGCCCTTGATTACATCAAAATAAGGGAATACCAGATTGTTTACACAATAACTTTAGCAAACGGTTTTTGATTTCTACTAAATTTTATTTGAAGGTTCATTTCATTGAGATCTCAGATTAGCTAACTTGATGCATGCATTTCAGAGTTATGTCCCTTGAGCATGTCAAAAAAGGGAGGTTCTGTTTTAATACAATCTTAGGTGAGTTTGATAATAAGCAAAATCGGTGCATTTCTTGCGGAGTTATTGTCCTTGATTTTGTCAAAATAAAAAGTTTCAGTTTGTTTACATGATAACTTCTTGTAAACGGCTACTGATTTTTTGCCAAATTTTATTTAGAAACTTTGTTTCATTCAATATACACGATCATTGATGAGTTGAACAACTTGAAAATTGACATATCACTGGGTCAGTGCAACATTATTTGATCCTGTTCTTTATTATGTCACAACCGACCCTATCGTTTGCTGTTTAGATAGTTGTTTTTAAAGTTTGATGAAGTCTCGTAACATAAGGACATTCTAGGAACACTAGTTTGAATAACCTAGGTCCTAGAACTCCGCCCTGGCTAATCTCGGGGTTCATTTTAAAGTCGGTCGACATAAGTTATGGCAATCCAGAATGGCTGCCATTGACAAGTCAAGCCATTGACAAGTCAACAACTACCATCCTGAACTGAACCACCATAACTTTCCTAAAATGGGTTCGGCATGTCAGTAATGTACACGTCTTTTAGATTTAAGGACATCTCAAAACTCAACACATATATTGGACTTTTAGGGAACACCAAAACAGAAGTATCCAAATAACATTTATTCATATTGAGAAAATATCATTATGAGTTTCAATATATATAATGCATGACAACACGTACAATGAGATCCATGGACATTAGCTATAAATAAGAAGGTCGTTACAAAAGCTATAAGCAACTATATTTTAGATTAATTTAATGTAGAGTCGTTAGACCTATCCATTTTTAAGTAAGACATCCACAATATATAATAGATATATTATTCTACCCAACCTGTTCAACTAGCAATGAACAAAAGTACATACATGTATATAAAACTACAATGTGACCCCAGCTTGTGGCATAAGTTATGAAAGCAGTTCAGTTATTCGTTCCAGTTGACATCTTTTCGCATCACACCGCTGCAGGTTCGAATCCCACTTGGAGCTCGACTTGTGAGCGAGGAAGTGTCAATTATTGCGGATGGCTGGAGGTGTAAAGTACTGGTTCTACCCAGGAAAAGTGGGTGGTCTGCCTCCACCACAAAAAAATTGACCATCATATATAACCCGACACATGTTGAAAATGACATAAAACATCATACAAACAAACACACTAACAAAGTTGCGTCAGATTTACAATCTGCTATTGTTTGTAATAGCCATGAAGTCTGTAGAGCATTCTCAAGTCCTCTTTAACCTCTTGTATAATTACTGCAAAAATAATCAAACTTACCACCATTTTCCTTCTTTAATGGTACAAACATTCCATCCTTTTCATACTCTTTACAATTTTCGAAAATAATTATGACAAACTGAAGTGGTTCGAATTGTAGTAATTAATTGGAACATGCATCATCTTTTCACTAAATTAGGGCATATTTTGTTCATCTATCAAGCTTTGTGTATTATGGAAAATTTAATTGATCAAATTATGTTGAAAAAGGAAGCTGTATTAATCAGTATGGCAGATACCTGAACTTGTCAACTCTGACATATGTGCCTGGCGCCTCGTTTAATGATACTTTGATGCATGGCATGATTATATCCCTGCCTGATAGGTGTCTCTGTCTACTGCCATTCATTTTGGAATATTCTATTATTGATAGAATACCTCATATCTAAAAGAAATAAGCGAGACAGAAATGGGTGTATGACGTCAAAATTAATAAGTTTGAAGGACAGATACAATTTCGAGACTATAAACAACATGTTCACTCATGAATAGGAATGAGTGGATTAATTTAGTTAAGTATTCCCAGGCATTTGGAGTTTGCTCTGAACATGTCCTCGTATTGATTCAGATAATGAATTGTGGAGAACTTCTAGTATCAGAAAATCAGATAACAGAGGACCATGGCTGCATCTTTTATGAGAAGTTGGTGGTGCCTTAAAAAAGTATTTTTTCTTCATTTTAATGTCGCCTGTGGGGGGGATTGCTTGTCCATTGTCCATCCATTGTCTATCACATTTAAACCTGCAACCTAACCTTGGCAATAACTTGAAAAGTATTTGACCTATATTCATGAAACTTCACACACATCTATCTCTTACCTCCAGGACTGTTGCTACATGTACCCAATAACTCTGGCTTTCATTTTTGCAGAGTTGTGCTCTTTTTAGCTCAACTATTCGAATAATTATGTAATCACCCCGGGATCCCGCATCAGGGTTTGCGTGTAAGCTGTGTTTACAAGTCTATATCTCTTACATTTCTTATCCTAGAACAACCAAATTTGGCCTTGAGCTTCCTTATAGCATTATCTTAAGGGCTTCATAAGTAATTTTGGTTCCTGTAACCCCATAGAACCCAAATTCTGACCTTTAAATGTGTCTCATTTCACATGAAGTTTTGCGTGTAAGCTGTGTTATACAGGTCTATATCTTTTACATTTCTTGTCCTAGCTCAACTAAATTTGGGAATTGGTTTCCTTATAGTATGTTGTAAAGGGTTGGATAAGTAAATTTGTCTTCTACAAATTCTGGGCTCCCATGGAACCCAAATTTTGATGGCCCATCATAAAATGTGCAACAAAGGGAGATCAAGGTTTGCGTGTAAGCTGTAGTATATATCTATATTTTTGGTTTGGGATTTCTCGTAGCATTATGCATCATATTCATAATTCACCCATATTGGGGCTCGGGCTCCCTCCTTCCCCTCCCTCCCATACCTGCCCCACTACACCCAATCCCACACCCCAACCACATCCCCTCACCCCCTCCATCCCCCACCAATCCAATTTTATTTATTTTTACATCATTTCTGTGTTGTTTTGGTCAATTCTTACCCATACAGCCTATGGGACTACAGTGAAACTTCACACAATGATATAGGGCAATGAGAGGAAGTGCAGAGTGCAAGAACCGTAACTCTTTCTTCATTCAAATTAGAATTATTACCCTTTGTAATTTTTGTCTCACCTTTTTGAAGTAAAAAGAGACAGTTGTTGCTTTTCCGGCGGCGGCGGCCACATTCAAGTTTTGCGTTTAGGTAATTTCTCACAAACTATATACACTAGACCTTTCAAACTTTGCTTATAGTTGTATCTTGGGGGTTACATCGCAACGTGACAAAGCAAATGTGGAAGTGACCTTGACCCTCCAAGCAAAGGGCAGATAACTTAATAATTTTTAGGTTCAACTTTTGCGTTTAGGTCACTTTTTCACAAACTGTATGCAGTGCACCTTTAAAACTTCGCTTATAGTCATACCTTGAGTGGTACATCACAACGTGACAAAGCAAATGTGGAAGTGACCTTGACCCTCCAAGCAAAGGGCAGATAAAAAATAATTTTACCTTCAACTTTTGCGTTGAGGTCAATTTTGCTCAAACTGTATGCACTACACCTTTCAAACTTCGCTCAAACTGTATGCACTACACCTTTCAAACTGTGTTTATAGTTGTATCTAGTGTGGTACATCGCAACGTGACAAAGCAGATGTGGATGTGACCTTGACTCTCCAAGCAAAGAGCAGATAACCTTATAATTTTTACCTTCAACTTTGGTATTTAGGTCACTTTTTCACAAACTGTATGCACTAAGACCTTTCAAACTTTGCTTTTAGTTGTATCTTGAGTGGTACATTGCAACTTGACAAAGCACATGCAGTTAGTTATTTGTGTTCGGAGTTAGCTATTAATATTTAGTGATTATGAATATTCTTTCACTGAGAAATCACAATCTTTCAACCGCAGAAATGTAATAAATATTTTATTTTTTTAGATGCTTTATTATTCATATTTTTATTTATTTTTTTCAATTTTTTATTAAATATTTTTAGCTCTACTGGCCAAGGGCCAGCAGAGCTTATGGGATGGCGAGTTGTCCGTCGTCCGTCCGTCGTTAACTTTTGTCTTGTGTACACTCTAGGGCCTTCATTTTTCATCCGATCTTTACCAAACTTTAAGAGGTTGTTAATATCAATGAAAGCTCAGGCAAGTTTGAAAACAAGCCAGATCTGAATAATTTCACCGGAGTTATGGCCCTTGTTTTGCTGAAAAATGCCATATTAAGCCTTGTGAACACTCTAGCACCTTCATTTATTATTTGATCTTTACCAAACATGCACAGATTGTTAATATCAATGAAAGCTCAGACAAGTTTGAAAACCAGCCAAATCGGATTGGTTACACCGAAGTTATGGCCCTTTTTTTTTCTGAAAATTGCTATTTTCTGCCTTGTGAACGCTCTAGCACCTTCATTTATTATTTGATCGTTACCAAACTTTCACTGATTGTTAATACCAATCATAGCTTGGACAAGTTTGAAAATCAGCTGAATTAGGTCAATAACACCAGAATTATGGCACTTGTTTTTTTCTGAAAAATGCCATTTTCTGCCTTGTGAACACTCTAGCACCTTTATTTATTATTTGATCTTCACCAAACTTGCACAGATTGTTAATATCAATGAAAGCTCAAACAAGTTAAAAGAACAGCTAAATCGGATCAGTAACACCGGAGTTATGGCCCTTGATTTTTTCTGAAAAATGCTATATTCTGCCTTGTGAACACTCTAGGGCCTTCAATATTAATCGGATCTTTACTTAGGTTTGCCAGTGTCTTTATATCAATGAAAGCTCGAACAAGTTTGAAAACCAGCCAGATCGAAATAATTTCAACGAAGTTATGGCCCTTGTATTGGTGAAAAATGCCATATTAAGCCTTGTGAACACTCTATCACCTTCATTTATTATTTGATCTTTACCAAACTTGCACAGATTGTTAATATCAATAAAAGCTCGGACAAGTTTGAAAATCAGCCAGATCGGACCATTAACAGCAGAGTTATTGCCCTTGATTTAGTTAAAAACGCTATATTTTGCCTCGTTAAGACGATAGGGGCTTCATTGTTCATCTGATCTTTATAAAACTTTATCAGATTGTTAATATCAATGAAATCTCGAACAAGTTCGAAAACCATTCATATCGGACCAGTAATATTGGAGTTATGGCCCTTGCTTTAGTTCAAAATGCTATATTTTGCCTCGTTAAGACTTTATTTTTTATCCGATCTTTACCAAACTTTATCAAATGGTTAATGTCAATAAAAGCTCGGTCAAGTTCGAAAACCAGACAGATTGGACCAGTAACAACGGAGTTGTTGCCCCTTGATTTAGTTAAAAATGCTATATTTTGCCTCGTTAAGACGATAGGGGCTTCATTGTTCATCCGATCTTTACCAAACTTTATCAGATTGTTAATAGCAATGAAAGATCGGACAAGTTCATATCGGACCAGTAACAGCGGAGTTATGGCCCTTGATTTAGTTCAAAATGCTATATTTTGCCTCGTTAAGACTTTATTTTTATCCGATCTTTACCAAACTTTATCAGATTGTTAATGTCAATAAAAGCTTGGTCAAGTTCGAAAACCAGACAGATCGGATAAGTAACAGCGGAGTTATTGCCCTTGATTTTGTTAAAAATGCTATAATTTGCCTCGTCTTACGATAGGGCCTTCATTTTGCAACTGATCTTTGCCAAACTTTACCAGATTTTATGAATTTGTTTTTTATATTATATTTTTTTTTTTATTTTTTATTTTTTTTTGTTTTATAATAGTTTTTTTGATTTTTTTTTTTTTTTTTTTTTACCTCTATGTTGGACCAGGCGGACCAGTAACAGAGGAGTTATGGCTCTTGATTTAGGTAAAAATGCTATATTTTGCCTCGTTAATACGGTAGGGCCTTCATTTTTCATCTGATCTTTACCAAACTTTACCAGATTCTTTAGTTATGGCCCTTGATTTAGTTGATAAGCTGTATTTTGCCCAGAACTTTCAAAAAAACGAAAATGGCAGTCTCTCACTTCATTGATGTAATAAGAGCCGTGTTAGCCAGTAGAGCATCCACAGGCCCTCTTGGGCCTCTTGTTTTTTTTTTTTTTGTATTTCATTTTTTTTTTTTTACGCCATGTTAGCAGGAAGCATTGCCATGATTTCTAGTTGTGCCTATTTCGTTTTTTTCCGGTTCGTTGATTTTTTATTTAGTTACGGCTCCTTGACATTTTTACTTTTAAATTTCTTGTCGGCCTAAACGCCTTGTTAGATTTCGACGAACTTGGCAGGAAGCATCGGTAAGATTTCTAGTTATGCATATCGCGCTTTTGTTCCAGTTCACTGATTTATGACAGAGTTATGGCCCTTTGACATTATTATTTTAAATTTCTTGTCAGCGCTACTCCTCCTAAACGGCTTCTTGGATTTCTAAAGAATTTGGCCTCAGTTGATGTCTAGTTGTGCAATCGCGGTATATCAATGAAATCTTGGACAAGTTCGAAAACCAGCTAGATCTTGAGTTATGGCCCTTGATTTGTTGAAAATGCTATATTGTATTTTCCTTTGTTAAATCTGTAGTTACTTCATTTTTTATCTGATCTTTACCATATTTGTTTAGAATGTTAATATAAACCCCTACCCACCCATTTTTATGAAATTTCATTCATAGAAGAAAGTGGGACAAATTAAAAAATACCCATGCCAGACTAGACACAGCAGACTTATTGCCCATGATTACCAGGTGAGCAATCTAAGGCCATCCTATCCCTGTTATTTTTGCAATGTTTTAAAAGAAGTACTGATGGGAATTTTATGTCGACAACCTTTGATATAAGAGTCGTTTTAGCCAGTAGAGCGTCCACAGGCCCTCTTGGGCCTCTTGTTTTTAATAGAATGGCATTTTGTTTTTAAACAAATGCTCTTAAATGTCATCTCGGCCAGCTGCAAACTCCATTGTTTTTAGTTACTAAAATGTTTACACTTTCATTTAAGTATCATCAACCTTTTTATTTATAAGTCCATGCAGCCCCCCGTTAGGCGAGACATGTGAATCCGCGGATTTCTTGTATACTTATAATTTTTGTCTGGAGCATAACATCCAAAACTACTGATGGGATTACAGGAGACTTCAAGGAGAAGAAGTGCAGAGTGCAAAAACTGTAACTCTGTCATCATTCAAATAATTAGAGTTATTGCCCTTTGTAGTTTTATACTTAGAACTCTTGTCTGGAACATAACTTAACATAAAACTGCTGATGGAATTGCAATGAAACTTCACACAATGGTAAAATGCAGTAAGAAGAAGTGCTACTCTTTTTT
The DNA here is from genome assembly GCA_037043455.1 of Cyrtodaria siliqua. Taxonomy (NCBI): domain Eukaryota; kingdom Metazoa; phylum Mollusca; class Bivalvia; order Adapedonta; family Hiatellidae; genus Cyrtodaria; species Cyrtodaria siliqua. The sequence goes on from JAWPHD010010051.1 coordinate 10,914, forward strand.
CAGTCAAATTAGAGTTATTGCCCTTTGTCATTTTGAACTTACAATTCTTCTCTGAAGCTACTCAAAAACCACTCATGGGACTTTAATGAAACTTCACACAGTGATAAAAGGGCAATGAGAGGAAGTGTAGAGCACAAAACCATAACTCTATATCAAAAAAGAACTAGAACGAATTTGACAGTGCGCGCCATCACAAAATACCCAGTTGTCTTCACACAGGTTAATTCTCATTAAAGGGACATTATATACGTAATTTTTAGCCTCTAAAACAATTGTGTTGACAAACATAGCACACCAACAATTATTGAATATTTACTAAATAAAACCAAGATTGACGGAATTCAATAGCGGTACAAAAAAAGGTACTGCTTCATGGGGACTCATAACCCAAACTAAAAGAGTTTTAAATAATAAATTGTTTGTATATCTCTTTCACTAAGACTACTATTATTCCAATTAATTGAGACATAATTATTAAAAAAGAAATATATATACCACAAATTCCCTCCCCACCACACCACACCACCACACACACACACAACCCCACATCCTGGGCCCCGGGCAGATGACCAAGTTCGAAATAACAAAATCGTTTGATATGTTGTTTATCTTTCATAGACGATTACATACACCAAGTTATGTGCAAGAATATAGAAAAATGACAGTGTTATTGATTTTTTAGTGCATTTGACCTTTTGACCTTCCCCAAAAACAAACATGCAAACAGACAAACGAGAAGGCAAAAGTAATAAAAAATGCAAACGACATCACAAACACAAAAGGGTTGACATAAGGGCTACCGCCTTGGAACAGTCAGTGGCAACAAAGGCCACTGGGGTTTTAAACCAGTTCTAGGGTGCACCAAACCTCACACTTACCGTAATACTGTCATCGCATTAACACAGGACAGTGTAAATAAAGAAATCCCTGCCATGATCTAATCTCTAACCAACAAGGCAGCATCAATAGGCAATATAAGTAAAACACAAATATGCTCATGTAAATATAATACAAAAAAACAATAGCCTAGAAAGCCACAATGAAGGTACTCAATGACTTGGCAGAAGCCAGAGCAACAAGAGAATAAACCATTAAGGGCACGACAAGAAAGATCATAGGCAAACATCAAACGCCACTGTCCCATTGGGCTTTAGGTAGGCGTCATCATAGGGTCCACAGCCTGTCCGGTCATCGTACAATTAAAGAGGAAAGCATAGTGGCGAACTGTAAAAGGGTCCACCACCAAGCATGCAGTATGTTGCAAAATGATAGGGTCATAACCTCTTTTGATAAACTTTTTAACAAGTTTAACAAAGATAGTATGGAAGTGGTCATGACCAAGAATCTTACAAAGTTTATAAATCACATCACCATAGAAGTCAGGTTGTGATAGTCTTTGTCGCAGAAGAGTCCTTAAATTACTTTTATATTTAAAAAGAAGATCAGGGTTACGATAGTCAAATTTTGCAAAGGTTTTATGAAGTTTATGGTAACGGTAACCCCGATTGAGTTGCTTTTTAGTTATACAAAGATTACAAATATTAAAGTCCTCAACTCGAGTACAAGCTCTTGAAAAACGAATAAGTTGAGACACATACACTCCATAAGAAGTTGCTCGGGGAACATCCCCATCCAAGTGAGGATAATTAACAATGTCAAAATTAAAATCATCCTTCTTGTCATAGATTTTGCTAATTATTTCACCATTTTCAATCGAGAGACCTAAATCAAGAAAAGAAGTTTTATTATCAGATATATTAGCTTTGTTAAGCTGAAGTTCTTTAGGATAAATATTATTAACCATAGTTGGAAAGAAAGGGTTGTCAATGTTCAATATGTCATCCAGATACCGAGACGTGTCATTAAAGGCTTCAATATTATCTGCCTGGTTATCTGGTGAAGGACTCAACATGAAATCTCTTTCATAGCAAAATAAAAACAAATCTGCGACAAGTGGTGCACAGTTCGTACCCTTAGGGATACCAACACTTTATCTATAAATGGTGGTTCCATACGTGACGAAAATATTATCTAATAGGATACCAACAATTTATCTATAAATGGTGGTTCCATACGTAACGAAAATATTATCTAATAGGATACCAACAATTTATCTATAAATGGTGGTTCCATACCTGACGAAAATATTATCCAATAGGAAGATTCACAAACATCATAGCAAGTCCACATAGTATACTTGTCTAAACTGCCATTAGTAAAAAACGCTTTAATATTATTACAGGCCAAAAATGTAGTATTTTCTCTAGCGAATGTTTTTTGAATAAGAGAAATTAGCTTGTCTTTGATAAGATGGTGTGGTAAAGTTGTATATAGTGTAGAGAAATCATAAGTGCTTATAGATGAAACATGACGTTTATTGAAAATTTTATCAAGAACGTCTCCTGAATTTTTTATAGACCAAAACAAATTAATCCCAGAGTTTTCACAAGTTTTATCACAATATCGTTTAACGTGATCTTTAACGGCAGTAAGACAAGAAGTTAAAAGTTTGGAGATGTTTGTTTTAGTGCAGGCACTAGAATTCGAAATAAAGCGGGCCTTATATGGATTTTTATGTAATTTAGGAATCCAGTACAATGTTAGTAGGCATTTTGTTTTTCTTTTCGTCTACCCCAGCCTTGAAAGTAGTGCACCGAGTGGTATGTGTGGAAACAACATCCTCCTCAGTAGAATGTACTGGAGTATACAAATTGGTGCTGCCGAGTTCCAGAGATAAAACAGTGACGTAATGTAGGCGTCGAACAATAATTGCATTATTAGCTGCTTTATCGGCAGGAACTAAAACAAATTTATTATGAAATTCCTGAATTCCCGATTTTAAATTACGAAAGGAAAACCTAGGTCTCGGAGGTAGGGGTTATAAAAGTTAATAAGTGTATCTATAATTCTAAGAATTGACTTTTTCCAAGTAGAAAACGAGTTTGGGTCCACATGCTCTCTACGACACCAAAATAACAGTGTAATAATTATTGAATTGTAAGTGTATTTGATCTTTTGACTACCCCCCCCACCCCCTCTCCCGCACCCCTGGGATCCCTATGGGTTCGGAACCAGAAATAATGTTGCTCTTGCACGCCGTCATCATATGATGAAGTCATACCCTAAGTTTAGTTGAATTCCGTTAAGAGTTTTAGGAGGAGATGCAGTAACGGACAGGCGGACAGACCTCCCCAGTGCAGACGTCCGACAGCGAAATAATAAACTCATTTGGTATGGGTTTTTTCATAGGTGATTACATATACCAAGTCATGTGGAAAAATATGGAAAAATGACAGTGTAATTGAATTTTTAGTGTATTTGATCTTTTGACCCCCCCCCCCCCCCCCCCCTCCCCATCACCCCGCTGAGGTCCCCATGGGCTCGGAACCAAAAATAATGTTGCTCTTGCACGCCGTCATCATATGGTGAAGTCATACCCTAAGTTTGGTTGAATTCTGTTAAGCTATTTAGGAGGAGATGCGGTAACGGACAGACAAATTTAGATATACCCTGTTTTTTTCAAAAAACGTGTGTATGATGATTGCCCTTTGGAATTTTATACTTAGCATAACTCAGAAACTAATAATGCGACTACAGTGAAACTTCACACAATGATAAAGGGCAATGAGAGAAAGTGCAAATATCTTCAACCAATCTTCATTCAAATTAGAGTTATTGCCATTTGTAATTTTATACTTGTAATGCTTGTTCAAAGCTTAAGTCAAAATCTTCTAATGGAACTGCAAATTGACAACTGCTACGTGAGACGAGGCCAAATGAAAAGTTGATACATTTCGGGGAGCATACAGCGGTGTCTACTGATTTTCTTGTTTTCGTCGGAAAAAATATTCAATTTGAAATGTGTAGCGGTCACATTCCCTGTTGAAAAAAATATATCCTTATTTCATTTCACATAAACAGGGTTCAGATAATAAAGGCATATTATTGTCAGGTATCTCAAATGTTTTTATGTCATCAAATAACATCAATTGTCTTTTTTTCCACAGATAAGGGAATTATGTAGTATTTATCTTTGTGTATTCATTTGGGTTTAGAGAACCATCATCTAGAAAAAGGGGAAATTGTTTCAATTCCTTTATTTATTTCAGAGTTTTAGTAATTTTGTGGGTATTCCACACAGATTTCACTTTTGTCAATATTGGTCTGCTAACATCCAGCAATACATCACATTATATATAATTCATGGCTAGACAAGGTCTTTAAAAATACATCATATACAGATGCTAGGTGATAAAAGCAGCCAGAACAGAAATTGTATATTAATTATCCACATCCCCATTATATATTTTACTGTCCACTTTTAAGGTTGTTGGCACATCTATCTTACATCCTGTCTGCCAGTCTGTTAGCTTTAAAGGTGAATGGCCAGCCTTTTTGTACTATTATCAGTGGCGTAGCTGCCTTTAGGCACTGTTGGCACGTGCCTTACACATTGTCTGCAGAAATAAAAAAATAAAAATGCCAAAAATGCAATAAAAACTGAGAGTAGTATGGGGTGGAGGGGGTCAGTTCATACCAGTTTTTAATCATGGTCTTTTCAGAGAATAAAAGATAAACTGTTTTCGCTCGCGTGCTTTTGGAACCAAACACACCATGACTGTGCAAAATTTCTAAAGATTTTCAGAAAGCAAGTGTTTATATTAATATATGTTATTTTATTCTGTTCCAATGTTTTTGTTGCAAAATTGCAGATAAAAAAGCTTAAAATAGCGGGTTAAAAACATATTGTTTGCTGCCTAAAACACCGTCAGAATGCAGGATTTGCCTTCCTTCTTAAAAAAAAAATTCTGGGGGAGCATGCCCCCGGACCCCACTAGACCTTGTGCCTACACACTGATTATGAATTAACAAATATAACTCTCAAGCATCATATGAACATTTCTTGATAGAGAAACATATACATTTTTTAAAACCGCTACTAAGTTGTATGTAAAAATAAGTATTAATTGCATGATGTAAAACTGCATGACTGCACGGGGAAATGAGGTAAATCTGAATTGTATAGCTGCACAACTATTGCCAAATAATTGATTAATACATTTACCTGTGGATTAATTTACGTGCTCAAGGTTTTCTACGTCATCAAATAAAATCTTATTCTCGCTTTTCACAGATATTGCAATGTGTGAATTGTAAATATCTATCGTGTATTTATTTTGATTTAAATAAACATAAACATGTTCATGAAACAAAACATGGCCGGAGAACTTTAGTTGTGGTCAGTAGTCCTACAAAGCCTGCTGGTGGGTAATAATTTCATGAAACTTCACAAAAAAATTCCTTATGATGCTCTTTTTTTCTTTTGGATATAAAACTAGTGTATTTAAAAGAAGATATGTATTAAGTTGAATTGGATTTCATAGTCGCACCAACAGCTAAGGTCATGTGGCAACTTTCCAGCTTCCACTGGTGGAGGAAGACCACAGATGCCCCTCCGCACAATTTTCATGGGCAGGCACCTGCGTAGAACCACCTACGCTCATAAGCCAGCTGGATAGTTTCCTCACATAAAGATTGCTAGGCCCCTGAGGGATCAAAACTACAGCGGTGAGGAGCAAGTGATTTCAAGTCAGAGACTCTAACCACTCGGCCACGGACGCCCCCAAAGACAAAAGAAGATATAAAAGTTGACCAGGAAATATAGCAATCCAGGACCGCAATCAACCAAAAACAATGTTATAAACAAACAATTAATTACAAAGTTGATTAATAAGGCAGGGGCGTAGCTAGACCTTTTTTGATGTGCAGGCCCGACTATTTCTAGCGGGGTCCGAGCATGCTTGCCTGGAAAATTTTGAAAACGTAGGACGTCTCTGGTGCATTTTGGCTTATATTTAGATATAAATTTAAGCAAAATCACACTTAAAAATTCAACAAATTCATACACTACTATTTCATTGTTATATTTTCCAACCATGCATGTGAAAATTATGTGCAGGCCGGGCCTTTTCACCTAATAGGTGGCTACGCTACTGAAATGCAAGATATGACATCACAAACATAAAAGGGTTGACATTTCAGGGTAAGTCAGTGAATAATGTTGTATGATTATGAAAAATAAGTGAAACGTTATAGGGTCTTGATTCTCATCCAGGGCCCAGGATAAAAGAAAAAGAAAAACTCAATTAAAAAAACACAAAATTGTACAAAAAAAAGCAAAAGACATCAGGTTTAGCAAGTGTTGAAAAAAGTGTACTGGTTGTTTACTATTCAATAAAAGGTTGTTGACCACTGCAGACAGGTTGTAATTTTCTTAGTGTTTTTCTTAGTGCGTTACTTTTCTCTGAAGCATGAGGCAAATGAGGACAAAAAAGGCACTTGAAAATGCTAAAAGTTTTTAATGGGAATTAAGGTTCTTACATTTATCACCTACCTAAAGTGTGTGAAAAACAGACATCCAACCCTTGGATATTTAGTAACATCATCACTTTAACAACACAATTGTCATCAGGTTTGTCCGAAACAGACATCCAACCTTAGTCATTTAGAGACGTCATCACGTTAACGTCACAAAGTTGTCAGTTTTGTTAAAAACAGATTTCCAACTCTTGGACATTTAGTGAAATCCTCCCTTTAACAACACAATCGTCATCAGGTTTGTCAGAAACAGATATCCAACCCTTGGACATTTAGTGACATCATCACTTTAACAACACAATCGTCATCAGGTTTGTCAGAAACAGATATGCAACCCTTGGATATTTAGTGCCATCATCACTTTAACAACACAATCGTCATCAAGTTCGTCAGAAACAGATATCCAACCCTTGGACATTTAGTGACATCATCACTATAACAACACAATCCTCATCAGGTTTGTCAGAAACAGATATCCAACTCTTGGACATTTAGTGACATCATCACTTTAACAACACAATCGTCATCAGGTTTGTCAGAAACAGACATCCAACCGTTGGACATTTTGTGACATCATCACTATAACAACACAATCGTCATCAGGTTTGTCAGAAACAGACATCCAACCGTTGGACATTTTGTGACATCATCACTATAACAACACAATCGTCATCAGGTTTGTCAGAAACAGACATCCAACCCTTGGACATTTAGTGACATCATCACTATAACAACACAATCGTCATCAGGTTTGTCAGAAACAGATATCCAACCCTTGGACATTTAGTGACATCATCACTATAACAACACAATCGTCATCAGGTTTGTCAGAAACAGATATCCAACTCTTGGATATTTAGTGACATCATCACTATAACAACACAATCGTCATCAGGTTTGTCAGAAACAGACATCCAACCCTTGGACATTTAGTGACATCATCACTTTAACAACACAATCGTCATCAGGTTTGATATTCAACCCTTGGACATTTAGTGACATCCTCACTTTAACAACACAATCGTCATCAGGTTTGTCAGAAACAGACATCCAACCCTTGGACATTTAGTGACATTCTCCCTTTAACAACACAATCGTCATCAGGTTTGATATCCAACCCTTGGACATTTAGTGACATCCTCCCTTTAACATCACAATCGTCATCAGGTTTGTCAGAAACAGACATCCAACCCTTGGACATTTAGTGACATCCTCCCTTTAACAACACAATCGTCATCAGGTTTGTCAGAAACAGATATCCAACCCTTGGACATTTAGTGACATCATCACTTTAACAACACAATCGTCATCAGGTTTGTCAGAAACAGATATCCAACCCTTGGATATTTAAGGACATCATCACTTTAACAACACAATCGTCATCAAGTTTGTCAGAAACAGATATCCAACCCTTGGACATTTAGTGACATCATCACTATAACAACACAATCGTCATCAGGTTTGTCAGAAACAGATATCCAACCGTTGGACATTTTGTGACATCATCACTATAACAACACAATCGTCATCAGGTTTGTCAGAAACAGACATCCAACCCTTGGACATTTAGTGACATCATCACTTTAACAACACAATCGTCATCAGGTTTGATATCCAACCCTTGGACATTTAGTGACATCATCACTATAACAACACAATCGTCATCAGATTTGTCAGAAACAGACATCCAACGCCTGGACATTTTATGACATCATCACTTTAACAAAACAATCATCATCAGGTTTGTCAGAAACAGACATCCAACCCTTGGACATTTAGTGACATCATCACTTTAACAACACAATCTTCATCAGGTTTGTCAGAAACAGATATCCAACCCTTGGACATTTAGTGACATCATCACTTTAACAACACAATCGTCATCAGGTTTGTCAGAAACAGATATCCAACCCTTGGACATTTAGTGACATCATCACTTTAACAACACAATCATCATCAGGTTTGTCAGAAACAGACATCCAACCCTTGGACATTTAGTGACATCATCACTTTAACAACACAATCGTCATCAGGTTTGTCAGAAACAGATATCCAACCCTTGGACATATAGTGACATCATCACTTTAACAACACAATCGTCATCAGGTTTGTCAGAAACAGACATCCAACCCTTGGACATTTAGTGACATCATCACTTTAACAACATAATCGTCATCAGGTTTGTCAGAAACAGACATCCAACCCTTGGACATTTAGTGACATCATCATTTAACAACACAATCGTCATCAGGTTTGATATCCAACCCTTGGATATTTAGTGACATCATCACTTTAACAACACAATCGTCATCAGGTTTGTCAGAAACAGATATCCAACCCTTGGACATTTAGTGACATCATCACTTTAACAACACAATTGTCATCAGGTTTTTCAGAAACAGATATCCAACCCTCGGACATTTAGTGACATCATCACTTTAACAACACAATCGTCATCAGGTTTGTCAGAAACAGACATCCAACCCTTTGACATTAAGTGACCTCATCACTTTAGCAACACAATCGTCATCAGGTTTGTCAGAAACAGATATCCAACTCTTGGACATTTAGTGACATCATCACTTTAACAACACAATCGTCATCAGGTTTGTCAAAAACAGACATCCAACCCTAGGACATATAGTGACATCATCACTTTAACAACCCAATCGTCATCAGGTTTGTCAGAAACAGACATCCAACCCTTGGACATTTAGTGACATCATCACTTTAACAACACAATCGTCATCAGGTTTGAAAGAAACAGACATCCAACCCTTGGACATTTAGTGACATCATGACTTTAACAACACAATCGTCATCAGGTTTGAAAGAAACAGACATCCAACCCTTGGACATTTAGTGACATCATGACTTTAACAACACAATCGTCATCAGGTTTGATATCCAACCCTTGGATATTTAGTGACATCATCACTATAACAACACAATCATCATCAGGTTTGTCAGAAACAGACATCCAACCCTTGGACATTTAGTGACATCATCACTTTAACAACACAATGGTCATCAGGTTTGTCAGAAACAGACATCCAACCCTTGGACATTTAGTGACATCATCACTTTAACAACACAATCGTCATCAGGTTTGTCAGAAACAGATATCCAACCCTTGGACATTTAGTGACATCCTCACTTTAACAACACAATCATCATCAGGTTTGTCAGAAACAGATATCCAACACTTGGACATTTAGTGACATCATCACTTTAACAACACAATCGTCATCAGGTTTGTCAGAAACAGACATCCAACCCTTGGACATTTAGTGACATCATCACTCTAACAACACAATCGTCATCAGGTTTGTCAGAAACAGACATCCAACCCTTGGACATTTAGTGACATCATCACTTTAACAACACAACCGTCATCAGGTTTGATATCCAACCCTTGGACATTTAGTGACATCCTCAATTTAACAACACAATCGTCATCAGGTTTGTCAGAAACAGATATCCAACCCTTGGACATTTAGTGACATCCTGCCTTTAACAACACAATCGTCATCAGGTTTGATATCCAACCCTTGGACATTTAGTGACATCCTCCCTTTAACAACACAATCGTCATCAGGTTTGTCAGAAACAGACATCCAACCCTTGGACATTTAGTGACATCATCACTTTAACAACACAATCGTCATCAGGTTTGATATCCAACCCTTGGACATTTAGTGATATCATCAGTATAACAACACAATCGTCATCAGGTTTGTCAGATACAGACATCCAACCCCTGGACATTTAGTGACATCATCACTTTAACAACACAATCGTCATCAGGTTTGTCAGAAACAGACATCCAACCGTTGGACATTTTGTGACATCATCACTATAACAACACAATCGTCATCAGGTTTGTCAGAAACAGACATCCAACCCTTGGACATTTAGTGACATCATCACTATAACAACACAATCGTCATCAGGTTTGTCAGAAACAGATATCCAACCCTTGGACATTTAGTGACATCATCACTATAACAACACAATCGTCATCAGGTTTGTCAGAAACAGATATCCAACTCTTGGATATTTAGTGACATCATCACTTTAACAACACAATCGTCATCAGGTTTGTCAGAAACAGACATCCAACCCTTGGACATTTAGTGACATCATCACTTTAACAACACAATCGTCATCAGGTTTGATATTCAACCCTTGGACATTTAGTGACATCCTCACTTTAACAACACAATCGTCATCAGGTTTGTCAGAAACAGACATCCAACCCTTGGACATTTAGTGACATTCTCCCTTTAACAACACAATCGTCATCAGGTTTGATATCCAACCCTTGGACATTTAGTGACATCCTCCCTTTAACATCACAATCGTCATCAGGTTTGTCAGAAACAGACATCCAACCCTTGGACATTTAGTGACATCCTCCCTTTAACAACACAATCGTCATCAGGTTTGTCAGAAACAGATATCCAACCCTTGGACATTTAGTGACATCATCACTTTAACAACACAATCGTCATCAGGTTTGTCAGAAACAGATATCCAACCCTTGGATATTTAAGGACATCATCACTTTAACAACACAATCGTCATCAAGTTCGTCAGAAACAGATATCCAACCCTTGGACATTTAGTGACATCATCACTATAACAACACAATCGTCATCAGGTTTGTCAGAAACAGATATCCAACCGTTGGACATTTTGTGACATCATCACTATAACAACACAATCGTCATCAGGTTTGTCAGAAACAGACATCCAACCCTTGGACATTTAGTGACATCATCACTTTAACAACACAATCGTCATCAGGTTTGATATCCAACCCTTGGACATTTAGTGACATCATCACTATAACAACACAATCGTCATCAGATTTGTCAGAAACAGACATCCAACGCCTGGACATTTTATGACATCATCACTTTAACAACACAATCTTCATCAGGTTTGTCAGAAACAGATATCCAACCCTTGGACATTTAGTGACATCATCACTTTAACAACACAATCGTCATCAGGTTTGTCAGAAACAGATATCCAACCCTTGGACATTTAGTGACATCATCACTTTAACAACACAATCATCATCAGGTTTGTCAGAAACAGACATCCAACCCTTGGACATTTAGTGACATCATCACTTTAACAACACAATCATCATCAGGTTTGTCAGAAACAGATATCCAACCCTTGGACATATAGTGACATCATCACTTTAACAACACAATCGTCATCAGGTTTGTCAGAAACAGACATCCAACCCTTGGACATTTAGTGACATCATCACTTTAACAACATAATCGTCATCAGGTTTGTCAGAAACAGACATCCAACCCTTGGACATTTAGTGACATCATCATTTAACAACACAATCGTCATCAGGTTTGATATCCAACCCTTGGATATTTAGTGACATCATCACTTTAACAACACAATCGTCATCAGGTTTGTCAGAAACAGATATCCAACCCTTGGACATTTAGTGACATCATCACTTTAACAACACAATTGTCATCAGGTTTTTCAGAAACAGATATCCAACCCTTGGACATTTAGTGACATCATCACTTTAACAACACAATCGTCATCAGGTTTGTCAGAAACAGACATCCAACCCTTTGACATTAAGTGACCTCATCACTTTAGCAACACAATCGTCATCAGGTTTGTCAGAAACAGATATCCAACTCTTGGACATTTAGTGACATCATCACTTTAACAACACAATCGTCATCAGGTTTGTCAAAAACAGACATCCAACCCTAGGACATATAGTGACATCATCACTTTAACAACCCAATCGTCATCAGGTTTGTCAGAAACAGACATCCAACCCTTGGACATTTAGTGACATCATCACTTTAACAACACAATCGTCATCAGGTTTGAAAGAAACAGACATCCAACCCTTGGACATTTAGTGACATCATGACTTTAACAACACAATCGTCATCAGGTTTGAAAGAAACAGACATCCAACCCTTGGACATTTAGTGACATCATGACTTTAACAACACAATCGTCATCAGGTTTGATATCCAACCCTTGGATATTTAGTGACATCATCACTATAACAACACAATCATCATCAGGTTTGTCAGAAACAGACATCCAACCCTTGGACATTTAGTGACATCATCACTTTAACAACACAATGGTCATCAGGTTTGTCAGAAACAGACATCCAACCCTTGGACATTTAGTGACATCATCACTTTAACAACACAATCGTCATCAGGTTTGTCAGAAACAGATATCCAACCCTTGGACATTTAGTGACATCCTCACTTTAACAACACAATCATTATCAGGTTTGTCAGAAACAGATATCCAACCCTTGGACATTTAGTGACATCATCACTTTAACAACACAATCGTCATCAGGTTTGTCAGAAACAGACATCCAACCCTTGGACATTTAGTGACATCATCACTCTAACAACACAATCGTCATCAGGTTTGTCAGAAACAGACATCCAACCCTTGGACATTTAGTGACATCATCACTTTAACAACACAACCGTCATCAGGTTTGATATCCAACCCTTGGACATTTAGTGACATCCTCAATTTAACAACACAATCGTCATCAGGTTTGTCAGAAACAGATATCCAACCCTTGGACATTTAGTGACATCCTGCCTTTAACAACACAATCGTCATCAGGTTTGATATCCAACCCTTGGACATTTAGTGACATCCTCCCTTTAACAACACAATCGTCATCAGGTTTGTCAGAAACAGACATCCAACCCTTGGACATTTAGTGACATCATCACTTTAACAACACAATCGTCATCAGGTTTGATATCCAACCCTTGGACATTTAGTGATATCATCAGTATAACAACACAATCGTCATCAGGTTTGTCAGATACAGACATCCAACCCCTGGACATTTAGTGACATCAACACTTTAACAACACAATCGTCATCAAGTTTGTCAGAAACGGACATCCAACCCTTGGACATTTAGTGACATCATCACTATAACAACACAATCGTCATCAGGTTTGTCAGAAACAGACATCCAACCCTTGGACATTTAGTGACATCGTCACTTTAACAACACAATCGTCATCAGGTTTGATATCCAACCCTTGGATATTTAGTGACATCATCACTTTAACAACACAATCGTCATCAGGTTTGTCAGAAACAGACATCCAACCCTTGGACATTTAGTGACATCATCACTTTAACAACACAATCGTCATCAGGTTTGTCAGAAACAGATATCGAACCCTTGGACATTTAGTGACATCATCACTTTAACAACACAATCGTCATCAGGTTTGTCAGAAACAGACATCCAACCCTTGGACATTTAGTGACATCATCACTTTAACAACACAATCGTCATCAGGTTTGTCAGAAACAGACATCCAACTCTTGGACATTTAGTGACATCATCACTTTAACAACACAATCGTCATCAGGTTTGTCAGAAAAAGACATCCAACCCTTGGACATTTAGTGACATCATCACTTTAACAACACAATCGTCATCAGGTTTGTCAGAAACAGACATCGAACCCTTGGACATTTAGTGACATCATCACTTTAACAACACAATCGTCATCAGGTTTGATATCCAACCCTTGGACATTTAGTGACATCATCCCTTTAACAACACAATCGTCATCAGGTTTGTCAGAAACAGACATCCAACCCTTGGACATTTAGTGACATCATCACTTTAACAACACAATCGTCATCAGGTTTGTCAGAAACAGACATCCAACCCTTGGACATTTAGTGACATCATCACTTTAACAACACAATCGTCATCAGGTTTGTCAGAAACAGACATCCAACTCTTGGACATTTAGTGACATCATCACTTTAACAACACAATCGTCATCAGGTTTGTCAGAAAAAGACATCCAACCCTTGGACATTTAGTGACATCATCACTTTAACAACACAATCGTCATCAGGTTTGTCAGAAACAGACATCGAACCCTTGGACATTTAGTGACATCATCACTTTAACAACACAATCGTCATCAGGTTTGTCAGAAACAGACATCCAACCCTTGGACATTTAGTGACATCATCACTTTAACAACACAATCGTCATCAGGTTTGTCAGAAACAGACATCCAACTCTTGGACATTTAGTGACATCATCACTTTAACAACACAATCGTCATCAGGTTTGTCAGAAAAAGACATCCAACCCTTGGACATTTAGTGACATCATCACTTTAACAACACAATCGTCATCAGGTTTGTCAGAAACAGACATCGAACCCTTGGACATTTAGTGACATCATCACTTTAACAACACAATCGTCATCAGGTTTGATATCCAACCCTTGGACATTTAGTGACATCATCCCTTTAACAACACAATCGTCATCAGGTTTGATATCCAACCCTTGGACATTTAGTGACATCCTCCCTTTAACAACACAATCGTCATCAGGTTTGTCAGAAACAGACATCGAACCCTTGGACATTTAGTGACATCATCACTTTAACAACACAATCGTCATCAGGTTTGATATCAAACCCTTGGAAATTTAGTGACATCATCACTTTAACAACACAATCTTCATCAGATTTGATATCCAACCCTTGGACATTTAGAGACGTCATCACGTTAACGTCACAAAGTTGTCAGTTTTGTTAGAAACAGATATCCAACCCTTGGACATTTAGTGACGTCATCACGTTAACTGTTTTT
The DNA here is from genome assembly GCA_037043455.1 of Cyrtodaria siliqua. NCBI lineage: Eukaryota > Metazoa > Mollusca > Bivalvia > Adapedonta > Hiatellidae > Cyrtodaria > Cyrtodaria siliqua. The sequence goes on from JAWPHD010010051.1 coordinate 25,984, forward strand.
CGTTAACTGTGAAATCAGTTAATATTACGATCAACATGAGTTTAAAATGTAGTAGTGAAGAACCTGAATTTAAAAGAGCAGTTATTGCAATTGTAGTGAATCATTCCCTTTGGAATATTAACTGAAAATAATAGTGTACAAAACAAGTATGAAGAATACTGCTATTGATAAATAACCAATTTATCAAAATGCTGCATGAAACCAACCCAACCAAATAAACATTTCTTGTCAAACCATCATGCAAAGGTACACATAACTTTTGCCTCCACGGCAATACATTACGTAATGGCAAAAATATGCCTACTACGTCATAGATGGCAAATATTTGCAACCAGCGGCAAACATAGGTATAAATAATGCAAATTCAAACTGCGAGTCTTAAGTTACTGACGAGTACAAACCTGTACGAAACTAGTTTATAGAAATCAAGCCTTTATAAACAACTGATCAACCTTTAGAATTGAAAATATTAGTAAAAAATATTATAATTGACTGATCTACTGCCAAAGTTTTGCATAAAGAGCCTAAAGAACGACTTCAGGAAAACTAAATTAAAAAAACATGATGTTTAAATGAAATAGAGTGAAAGCTTGTGTGCTCTGTTAAGCATATCAGATAAAGTGTCTTAATTTTCGACAACTCTTTAGAAATTTGACTCGTGCATTTCCACCATTTTTGTACACTTGGGACACTGCAACATATTCAGGCTGACTCCATCGAGATGTTAATGTGCATGCCCCAGTTGTGATGAGATGTAATGCTTGGCTGCCGGCTCTTGAGAAGTTTCTGAGCTTTGACTATAAATGGCACTATTAGGCTGTCAATCTATGAATAGTTTCTGATTATTTTCTGATTGATTGAAAGAAAATATCCACAGAATATCAGCATTTGAATGACCAGACTTCTAAGTATTGGCTTTCCAAAGTCTCAGATTTAGATTTAAAGCTTCTTTCTTTTAATGCAGTTAGTAGCAACATTATACTTCCGAATTAAGAATTAATTGCCTTTAATTGGACATATTGGACAACTTCAACTAAAGTGCCATAGTCGAAAGTGTTGCATTATGGGTCTGGAGCATGCAATGGTGTGCCATAGTCGAAAGTGTTGCATTATGGGTCTGGTGCATGCAATGGTTCTGGCACATGCAATGGTTCATAAAAGTAGCGAAGACAAGGGATGTGAACCTTGTTGCTGAAGGATTAAATTATCTTTAAAAACTCTCAGGTGTTGAAATGCTGACTTCAGAGAGATGAAAATAAAAGTTATTGGATTGGTTTTGTGTGGAGAAATTTTGGGGGAAATATTCTGTTTAATCGACAATTAGGGGGCAATTGAATGTATTTTACAATTGTTATTTTTTTAAATCTTAATTGCATCTGTTGAAAAATTTAATTAATGAATATTGTTTGCATTAATTAAATCCTAGTTATATAAGGAAGTGTTAGGAATAGAGGTGATTTGTCTTTTATGCAGGCAAAACATGGGGAAATGGTTTCATTCCTTTAATAATATTCTTGTGTCTAGTTTATGTAAGATATGATTGTGATAATTACTTTTATATAAGAATATTGATCAGGTCCAGGTGTAGAAGTTATGGTTTGCATGGCAACAATTTGAACATGTTGGTTTGCATGGCAACAATTTGCACATGTTATTAAATGGTCATTATATATTTATTTTTATATTTAAAGTGTGTCTAAGAACCGAAATAAGTGGAACAAAACTGAAAAATGTCACGGTGTGGATTAAATTACCGTGAATTATTGGTGGAAAAACAGCGGGAAGCATGTTAATTTTCCTAAATAGCTGACATATATATGGAAAATATATTAGTATGACAACATGAAGTTCAGATGATATATTTTGTTATCATGTTTTTTATCTATGGATTTTGTGTTTTATTCACCGTGGTTACTGGAGATGTAATTTTAGTGTTTTTTTCATGACAGATTTTGAAAAAGTGATCATTGTTTGAAATCATTGGGTTGATTTTGAACAATGATAAAATTTCATCCTTAAAACGGAATCCCGTTTTACATAAAGGATTACCATGGAAACACAAATCTAAGGAATTCGGTCGAATGACACAAAAGTGATACTTGTTAAAGGGAAATTTGTCTGGACTAAATGAAGAATAATTTTTGCGAGGGCGACTGAAATAGAATGAATGGACTGTGATTGAGTAATTTTCGGCTGTGATTCTTGTGATACATGGGAATAGCTTTGCATAAAAAATGAATATCAGTTGCATCAGTAAATTTTGTGGTAAAAAAAAATATTGAAAATTGTTATCAACAGAAATATAAAACACAGAGCATGAATTAACAAAAGCATGTATATGGAATACAATTGTGAATTATAAGTCTGTTGGGGACAAAAAATGGAGTTTATGTTAATTGCAAAGTGGATATAAAATGGTCACCATGGATACAAATGAGTCGACATTTAATGAAGATTTTGCGCTACAGGAGGAGTCTTTTATGTACATCGACGATGACCCAGAGGAATTGAGCCTGGTACGTCGAAATAGTCTCTACAGGAAAAAATGTGTGGTGCGATTGGACGGAGCAAGATACACCATAGGTATCAAGCTTATGTAAATTTTGCTTTCAAATTAAGTTCAATCCTTGCATTATTTAAAATGTATGGGCGTTTTGGCCTTTGACCATGAACGCTTAATTGCTATGGCACAGCGTATTGTATTTGTCACTTGCATGAGTCTTACATTGATCGTTGTGGTTTTAGAAGAATTGTGTATTTTGTGAAATTCTAAAACAAAGTTTGCTTCAGTCCAACAATATAACAAAACTGCAATTTCTTAAAGGGACACATAACAATCTTGAAGTATTTTAATCTGGCATTAAAATTATACCACAATTTAATAATCCAGTATCGATCATTTGAGTTTAATCCTGTTTGCATATATTTAAATAAAAGTGGATACGATTTGGAAGTTTTCAAGATTTTTTGTCTACCACAAGTTTAAATATGTGATTTGTGCAATATAATCAACATATAGTAATAAACAAAAACAACAATTTGCTTTGAACTATTTAAATAACAATTAATAATAATTTGAAAATATGGAAGCAATTTAGAAAAAATATGGGATGCCAGGAGTTTAACAAAATAAAGATTACTGTGTGTCTCTTTAAGAAACTGGTTCAGTGGATAAGGCCTCCAGACCTCTGCTCCATGTGGGTTTGAGCCTTGGCAGTGGATAAGGCTTCCAGACCTCTGCTCCATGTGGGTTTGAGCCCTGGCAGTGGATAAGGTCTTGCAGTCTAGACGTCTGCTCCATGTGGGTTTGAGCCCTGGCAGTGGATAAGGCCTAGCAGTCCAGACCTCTGCTCCATGTGGGTTTGAGCCCTGGCAGTGGATAAGGCCTTGCAGTCCAGACCTCTGCTCCATGTGGGTTTGAGCTCTGGCAGTGGATAAGGCCTTGCAGTCCAGACCTCTGCTCCATGTGGGTTTGAGCCCTGGCAGTGGATAAGGCCTAGCAGTCCAGACCTCTGCTTCATTTGGGTTTGAGCCCTGGCAGTGGATAAGGCCTTGCAGTCTAGACCTCTGCTCCATGTGGGTTTGAGGTCTGGCAGTGGATAAGGCCTTGTAGTACAGACCTCTAGTCGATGTGTGTTTGAGCCCTGGCAGTGGCATGTTTCGTCTCCCTCTATGCTTCCTGCCCTTTTATGACCTCACATGACCATGTTGAATGACATATAAAAAACCCTATTCATTTACTTTCTAATGGACTTGACAAAAATCCTGCAATCCGATTGGTTGATGTTCAAATGTTTAATTAGTGTATAACCATCTTAAATCAGGTAGATAGGAGGTCGTAAAGGAAATGCAGCTTTCAATTTAAGGACCACAGTCAGTCAAAAACACATACAGAAACAAACAATAATTACAAAGATTAATAAAAGGCAAGATATGACAATAGGGCTACTTCCTTGGTCAGTGGCCAAAAAAGGCCGCTGGGGGTTTAATTAGACTAGGTTCCAGGGTGCACCAAACCTCACACATACCTGTTGTCATCCCAATAAAATGGGACAGTGTAAATAAAGATATCTCTACCAGGTTATATTTTCTAACAAATAAGGCAGCATTAATAGGCAATATAAGTAGAGCACATAAATGATCTTGTATATATCAATATAAAAAAAAAAGCTTAGAAAGCCACAAAGCAAGTACTCAATGACTTGACAGAAGCCAGATTAAAAAGAGAACAAACTGTTAATGGTACAACAAGACAAGATTTAAGACAAACATCAAATGCTACCGTCTTTTGAAGATGCAGGTAGACGTCATCATAGGGTCCATAATCTGTCCGGTTATCGTACAATCAAAGAGGAAAGCATAGTGGCGAACTGTAAATGTGAACCACTAAATATGCAGTGCATTGCAAAATGATAGAATCCACTGGGTATGAACTCAGTCATTACAGAAAATGCAGTATAACTCTATGACTCTATAGCTTCGTGGAGACACTGGTACATTGATAATCTGTCACACGGTGTTTCAAGGATGCTATAGAGCTATATAGTCAGTTTTTGTAGAGATGCATTTTTTGTATTGACTAAGTTCATACCCAGTGGGGTCATAACCCCTTTTGATAAACTTTTTAACAAGTTTACAAGTTTAAAAAAGATTGTAGGAAAGTGATTATGACCAAGGATCTTACAAAATATGTAAATCACATCAGATGTGATAGACTAATCCCCTGCGAAACTCTGTTCTTATACTCAAGAACAGTTCATGAACAGTTCTAGAACATTAAGAACAGTTCCTGAACTGTTCTTGATTCATTGTTCTAGAACATATGTTCTTGAACACTTTCAAGAACTATTGAAGAACATTTCAAGAACTTTATTTTTTCTTAAGATATTCTTGAAAGGTTCTTGAACAAGTTTAGAACAGTTCATGAACCTTTAAATAGAGAAAATGTTCTAAAAATGTTCTTGAACAATTTCAAGAGCAAATCAAGAACAGTTTAGGAACTTCAGGAGTTCCTGAACTGTTCTTAATTTGTTCTTGAACAATTTGAAGAACAAATGAAGAACTGTTCAGGAACTTCAAGAGTTCTTAAACCGTTCTTATTTAGTTCTTAACTCTAAGTGTTCTTAAATGTTAAGCGTTAAGCACTAATTAAGAACAGTTTAAACCCTTGAAGTTCCTAAACTGTTCTTCATTTGTTCTTGAAATTGTTTAAGAACAGTTTTTGAATATCTTCTCTATTTAAAATTCTTTCAATGTTCTTTAAAATGTGAACTAAATTCCTTTAAATAGGAAATGTAATTAAGAGGTGCTTAAAATATTTACAAATGTGTTATCTTAATAGGAATGTCGCTACAAATCGATTACATCTGTGCAAATGTAAATATACATTAAATTAGTAAGCAAGTCACAATATTAACCACCTAATAAACTATTGTGATCTTCCATTATTAGTCGCACTACTTACTGATACAGCGTTTGAAAAAGGCATTATTTTTGTAATGCTGACAGGCACAGGTATTATAATGAAATATGAAATTTCTTTGTTTTAAGTAGCTTGAACACACCCCAAGTATACATAGATGGCTTTTGCTGGGACATGAAAACAATTATCCATAAACTTGGTATAAAAAGACATTTTTTTTGTAGCACTTAAGTTTTGTGTTGATTAAATTAAAGTTCAAAAGTTTCAAATCTTTTGAATATTTCCACAAAACAACATAATTTTATAACACTATTTTGAGAACAGGTTTTTCATAACAAACTGAATGTTTATGAATGTTGTTTAACGGCTCATCAACACAGTATAGATTATAAGAAAAATTACAGTTCTTGAAATGCTCTTCAATAGTTCTTGAAAATGTTCAATGTTCGAGAACATATTAAGAACCTGTTCTAGAACAATGTATCAAGAACAGTTCAGGAACTGTTCTTAATGTTCTAGAAATGTTCATGAACTGTTCTTGAGTATAAGAACAGAGTTTCGCAGGTGTTCATCTTCATTAATTAAACAAATATATTCTACTATTAACAAACAAATATATGATCATTATTGCATGATCAGTTTAATATAATAACATTATCTGGAGTTTAAAAGCCCATGTCTTCATTTATATTTGCAAAGAAAGTAGTTAAAGAATATATGACACCTGAGTGTGATTCTGACAAAATTGCAAATAAAATGCAAACGCCATTCTTTTGAGTTTTTGGCGGTAAAATGGCAGTCCAACTGAAGATTGTGCTTGCACCATTTAATGATTAAATGTAAGTGTTTTGTGATAATACTTAAATTACTTATTGTGTCAAAACATCTTCTGTATTTAATAGTTGTATTTAAAGATGAAATTTCTAAATGTAGTCTTTAGAAACAGTATTTTAAAATGAAACCCCTATTGTCATGTGTTTTCACGGATTGACTTTCCTTTTTTGTTGCTGACAGAAAAATGGTATTCAGCACAGCAGATATTATTTCATTTCAGTATCATTTGTAACTTTTCAACAAGTATGACCAGGCATTCTGAAGGTTCAATTAATGAATTGTTCTTTAACTGTTATGTAGGTTAAATTAGTAGCCAAGGGAGTTCTGGAACTGTGCAGGAACTGTTCTGGATAGATTGTTCAAGAACGGTTCTTGAACTGTGCTTCATCTGTTCTTGAGCAGTTCTAGAACGGTGCATGAACGTTAAATGAGACAAAATTTCTAGGTTATGTTCAAGAACAGTTCTAAGAACAGTTCCAGTACAGATAGTTCTAGAACTGTTCTAGAACAGTTCCAGTACAGATCGTTCTGTAACAGTTCTAGAACAGTTCCAGTACAGATAGTTCAAGAACTGTTCTTGAACATAAGTTCTAGAACTTTTTTTGAACATAAGTTCTAGAACTGTTCTTGAACATAAGTTCTAGAAAATTTGTCTCATTTAACGTTCACGTACTGCTCTAGAACTGTACCAGAACAGATTAGGTACAGTTCTTGAACAATCTATCCAGAACAGTTCAAGAATTGTTCATGCACAGTTCTAGAAAATTTCGCAGGGGCGTCCTTGACGCAGATGAGTTACTTTCACATTTTTAAAAGTAGGTCAGGGTTACAGTAAAAAAAAAAATACAAAATTTATGGTCCCTGCTGGAGTAGCTTCTTGAGTTATACACATATTACGAAACAAATAAGTTGAGAAACACGGATTCCAAGTCATGTGACATTAAACCATTAAACAGTAAAACTGTCAAAAACATTGAAAAGTATGAAATATAGAAAATTTGACTTTTGCGACACTATACAAGTCGTTTAGCGATCGTAGTTAACATCTCCGCTTATGTGTCGACATTAAACAATATGTGCAGCCATTAAACGACTGCCTATACCATTGCAAAATTCACAATTTCAATATAGTTACCTATGATCACTGCAACACCTGACCTTGCATAAAGACCTGAGGCCTTGTGTACCCTGTATGCATAAAGACCTGAGGCCTTGTGTACCCTGTAATGCATAAAGACCTGAGGCCTTATGTACCCTTTATGCATAAAGACCTGAGGCCTTGTGTACCCTGCATGCATAAAGACCTGAGGCCTTGTGTACCCTGTATACATAAAGACCTGAGGCCTTGTGTACCCTGTACGCATAAAGACCTGAGGCCTTGTGTACCCTGTATGCATAAAGTTACCTGAGGCCTTGTGTACCCTGTACACATAAAGTTACCTGAGGCATTGTGTACCCTGTATGCATAAAGACCTGAGGCCTTGTGTACCCTGTATGCATAAAGACCTAAGGCCTTGTGTACCCTGTATGCATAAAGTTACCTGAGGCCTTGTGTACCCTGTACGCATAAAGTTACCTGAGGCCTTGTGTACCCTGTATGCATAAAGATCTGAGGCCTTGTGTACCCTGTATGCATAAAGTTACCTGAGGCCTTGTGTACCCTGTATGCATAAAGATCTGAGGCCTTGTGTACCCTGTATGCATAAAGACCTGAGGCCTTTTGTACCCTGTATGCATAAAGTTACCTGAGGCCTTGTGTACCCTGTATGCATAAAGTTACCTGAGGCCTTGTGTACCCTGTATGCATAAAGTTACCTTTCTTGCAAGCTCTTCCTTGCTAGAGCTTTCATGGTCGAGAGGATAAAGATGTTGAGTTTGAAACCTTCTGGCCTCTCAACCATCATAAATAGCCTAGAGTGTGCTGGAAAATTGTGTTAAACATCATTCATACAAACAAAACCTCTTTTTTGCAAGGATTAAGACACTGCCTCAGTCATAACAAATATTCTAAAAAAAAACATAATAAATTGTCTTTTATAATGTCAAGGCCAAGCAATACCTCATTTCAATATAATATTTTCAGACAGGTTCCTTAAAAACACATTTGCAGATGCTAGGTGATAAAAGCTGTTATTCAGCTTAACAAAAACTGTATATTAATTGTCCACATAACCATTATATATTTTACTCTACCACCATTAAGACAGTGTTTTATGTATATATCTTGTACCATGGCTCTAATGGTTTTCCTTTGTTCTTGCTTAGACCAGACTTTTTTAATTTTTAGGTTTACCGACCCGCCGACCGAAATTATTACCGAAATCAAAAAAAAAAATTTTTTTTTTTTTTAACTGGATTGGATAGACTGGGACAGATATTTTTATTAGCCAGAATGCACAGTTAATTTTAGACTTTAATACATGGTCTGGGGTTTTCTATTCATCAGTTTGTCTGTCTGCATACAACAGTTTATAAGATTTCATGAAGCTAAAAAAAAAATGCAACAAATAATCAAAATAAACCATAATAGATTGCCTTTTAATAGACTTGTTACCTTGAAACTAAGATTAAAGTCATTTAATACTATTATACAATCTTTTTTCTTTTAGACGCCTTTGTGGGTATGTTTTCATGATTATTTTTTTTTATTCCCTCTTCCTATCCTTCATTCTTCCAGAAAAAATCGGTAAACCTAATAATTAAAAAAAACTGGCCTTATCATATAATGTTCATAAACCTGAAGGGCCGAGCCTAAACAGTGCTATAACCGCCGGTATATTTCAGCCATGCTATAAATGATAGATTCGGCAGTTACACCATGGTCTACCCAATTTTACACAGGCATAATGTTTACACACAACCTCAGAGGGCTGGCGTGGCGCAGTCGGTAGCACGGCGGATTTGTAACAGGAGGCCCCGGGTTCAATCCTCTGTGGCGCCACTGAGTTTCGTTGGTGTGTTCTTGGGCAAGACACTTTCCCTTAGCCTCGTCCATAGGATGGGGACGTAAACTGGGCGGTCCCGTGTATCGGTCTATCATCCGAGCATGTTAAAGAACCATAGGAATCTATTCGATAATAAGAGTAGGGCACGGTTCCCGGATTCCTATGTATCCTTCCCCTCTCTCTGGGGCGGCTCTAAATAACCTATACTGTGTTGATGAGCTGTTAAACAACATTCAATTCAATTCAATTACACACAACCTGTCAATCAAAATGTCGATTACCGGCATTGAATGACTATGCTGCAAAACATTTATAGCATATTTTTCTCGTATGCGAAGTACACTGCAATCTCGGGCCTGTGGCCCTCAAGAAGCAGTAGAAATCGCATATACTCGAAAATTTATGCTATAAATATTACATAATACCATCTCCATAAATCTGAACTGCGGCCCTCAAGAAGCAGTATAAATCACATATACTCAAAAAATTATGCTAATAATATTACATAATGCCATCTCTATAATCTGAATGGACGTTATTGTAAAGGGCACACATCACATACATTATGCAGACAATGTTACTGGCAAAGTAGAACTAGACAAAATGAAAGACAATGTTACTAACAAAGTAGAACTAGACAAAATGAAAGACAATGTTACTGGCAAAGTAGAACTAGACAAAATGAAAGACAATGTTACTAACAAAGTAGAACTAGACAAAATGAAAGACAATGTTACTGGCAAAGTAGAACTAGACAAAATGAAAGACAATGTTACTGGCAAAGTAGAACTAGACAAAATGAAAGACAATGTTACTAACAAAGTAGAACTAGACAAAATTGAAAGCTTTCGATCAGCCGACTGGAATTACCATGTCCACCTTAGCTTAAGAGCCAAGGAAATCTAAGATTTTTTGTTCGAAAACCAAATCAAAGCTAACAAGTTAGAGCCCAGCTCTGAAATGTATCGACACTGGAATAGTCTATTACATAAACCTTAAAGCGCTGTCATCATCAATTCAAATTACCGCTTTTATTTGTCTTCTTCTTTCAATTTACTATTTAGTTTATCTTTTATTATTATGTAATTCATACGCAACCAACGCGTGTTGTAATCGTCAAGTTTGACGGAAATGTGTATCATACAGATATAGAGTGATGACAGTGATATACTCAGTATACACTCGGGTTTAGGTTTAGGCAATGCCGGTGTCATAGTAAAAGATCGCTGTACAGTAATTCTATAAGGAAACAATCGGGAAAGGAGGGGAAAGATATTGAAAATTGGAACCATAATAAGAGCGCCCCCTTTGCACTTTGCATAGCGCCCGGGCTCTACTATTAGGGGAAATGCGGTAATTTAATAGCCTTTGCGTCCATTGTAAACCCAGATCAGGCTACCAGGATCTGGCATGCATCTTCAGCAGTAGATATTTATGTTTATTGTACATCAATTATATACATTGTATCTTAATTTTCTTAAAATGGAATACAAGAACTTATATCGATACAAAGAGTTTAATAACCAGTGTTTTTGAGAGAAGAAAAATGGCCCTGATATAAGAATGAGTGCGGAGCAGGAGTTCTTGTATCGGGGTCATTTCTCTACCCCAGGAGATATTTTCAGTATCACAAAACACTGGTTATTAAATTATATATTACATAATTTAAAATGATATTTTATTAATATTTCTAATTATTCACGCCTTTTTACACCAGTTTGCACAAGAACGCCAAGATGATGTTATGTCATACAAACAAAATAAGTGGAACCGGAACTCTTCATGTAAATTTCCATAATCGTTATTCCCGAGTGGCGGAATCTGAAGACGACGTCCGTAAAACAATCGGAACGTCATTTGGCGTTCCCGCCACTGACGGAAAAGGCCGAGTAATGTTCCATACTGGGAAATATCTCACACTGGTAGATATTTCCCAGTATAGCAAACGAGTAGATATCGCTTTTCTATTCCCAGTATTTCCTATACAAATCACAGACAAATATGTAATATTAGCATTTTCTGATTCTGTATAGCTACGTCCTCTGCAAACAAATTGACAATTGTCTACTATACTGGAAGCTTGCATCACCTCTTGTGGATATGGCATACACTGAACATGGCTTGGCCTAACTAGCCTGTCCTGGCCTAAGACTAGTTGGTCCCTTGCATCACCTCTTGTGGATATGGCATACACTGAACATGGCTTGGCCTAACTAGCCTGTCCTGGCCTAAGACTAGTTGGTCCCTTGCATCACCTCTTGTGGATATGCCATATCTCCAGGATCATACTCCAGGATAAAGCCTATCATGAGATCCTGCAGATATATGTGGCATGTCCGCTTAAGAGGAAGAGATTCAGGCTTCCAGAACATGTTATTCTAGTAATAATCTTTTTTAACACATTACGTGGTCTCCGCCTTAATTCCATTAAGTGATGGGAAGGCTTATATTAGCAGGATTTTATAATGGATATTTTTACAAGGAAACAAGTTTTAAAATCATTTTTTACTGAAACAATGCTAACGTGTTTAAAATTACCTATTGTGTTAAAGACACATTTCGAGCCTTTTGTATTTGTGGGGGGGGAGAGAATTTCTATAGGTAACTAACTGTAAATCGCTGTTAGAAATACATTTGCACAAGGAAATTGAGATTATTAGTTTTTTTGTCGAAGGATGAGGCCCGTCCCATAAAGAGTGTATAATAATGTAGTAAAAATTATAACTGTTTTGCATTTTATGTGCACTTGTATATATGTTAAAACAATTTTAAATATGTTAGATGGATTTTTTTAAAAGACCCGTGTTAACAATTAATAGTTTTTGTATTTATAGCATAATATACTCTATTATCAGTTACTTCTCTGCCATGTTTTAGTAAATCTCAAATGCAAGAAACTTATCGGGACTTCAAAATTCAAAAATCATTGTCATCAGTCAGTATTTTTGATCACCTGAGCCGAAGGTGTTGTTGCCAAAGTGTGTTGTTGAACAGTGCAGACAGTGGTTACGAAATCCGTATGGATAATCTCATATGGGCCATAGGTGGAACTAATATTAATATACGGTGCAGTAAAATTATCACTTCTAATTCTTGTGTTGTTGTTTGTTTTCTGATATTAATAATAACAACAAGAGAATCGGTAGAACCGATGGATGAATCCCGAAAGTTACACAGAAAAAAGTAATGTTTAGTGTGAGTGTTTCCTTATTCAAAATGAATCCGTACGGAACTCTATTATGCTCCGGATAAGATTTTTCACAAAAGAGAGATAATTAAAAAGGTAGTGAATCTAGAGTTATGGTTCCTATGAACTGCACTCCGTCTCATTGTCCCAATCATTCACACTAACTTTAATCAAGCATACTTTTTGAGTTATGCTCAAGACAAATAGTGTGACGCACGGACGCACAGACGCACACACGGACGGACGGAAAATGTGGCGACTATATGCTCCCCCTTAATAAACAATCTGGTGTTTTTTAGATACAATATATTTTATATCAAAAACTAAGGTAAATGAAAAGAAAAAAACTGTGATGGGGCCTCAATATAATGTCTCTGTGGTAATCAGTCAGCGAGAAGTAAGCAGTTAAAAAGCATGCTATCCATGATTTTTCAACGACTCCATTCAGTTGGGAAATGTGTCTTTAATTTTAGATATGCAAACTTTTTTAAGCCAAACTTAAGATTTTATTTCATACCCCAGCCAACCCCGTTTTTGCTTCTTGGAGAAGGGGTTGGATGGGGTGTGACCCCTTGTATTATGATGACTTTGTTTTTGGTCAGTAAGAGCTTTAAAGCTTTGTTTTATGAACATGTTTATGTTTATCTAAATCAAAGTCAATACACAGCAATAGATATTTACAATTCACACATTGCAATACCTGTGAAAAGCCAGAATAAGATTTTATTAGATAATAGAAAACTTTGAACAGGTAAATTAATCCACAGTTTATCAATACTAGGGCAATAGTTGTGCAGCTATACAATTCAGATTTATACCACAATAGTCTAAATACACACTATGCATCGTGTAATACCCGAGGATATACACAGCATATGTTAGTTATTGTGGTATAAATACAATAGAGCATGAGTCTTGCACGTGTACGGACGATAATGCACTCGCTAACGCTCGTGCATTATCTCCCCATACACGTGCAAAACTCATGCTCTATTAAATACTTACCTCATTTCCCCATGCAGTCATGCAGTGGTAAAAGTAGTATCTACGTCATGCAAATAATACTTATTTTAACATACAACTTAGTAGCGGTTTTCAATATATGTTTCTCTCCGAGACTATCAAGAAATGTTCATATGATGTTTAAGAGTTAAATTTGTTAATTGATAATAATACAAAAAGGGTGGCCATTCATCTTTAAGTTTCTTTATCTCTAAAGTTTATTTTAGGATTTCTTTGTCCTTATGACTAGCATGTTGAGCCTCCGAGTCTGGTTTCACAGTTGTATGTAATTTATTCCATTGGATTTACCTCATTTGTTTATTCTATTCATCTATGTCTGTTGAAAATATCCAAAACATCACTGCTTGTGATAATTATATAGATGTAACTTGTTGAGATTTAACTTGTTTATACCACTGCTGCTCATTCTACTGGGATTTATATTTCTTCCCTACTGGATGAAATTAATCATTCTACAATACAACTGTTTTGAGTAATAGCAAAATAATTGTATTGATAGTTATGCATTGGAAGCCTGGAAGCCTGAAGTTATCTATAACACTGCTCTTTACTTTATGACCCAACAGGAATGGATTGCTCTTGCTCTCTCTGATACTTAAATGTTAACTGAGGACTCTGGACCTTGATATGCCTCTCTCTGAGCTCTCTCTCTGACATAGTTTTGAGAACATACCTCTCTCTGACATAGTTTTGAGTACATACCTCTCTCTGACATAGATTTGAAAGTTTTGAGAACATACCTCTCTCTGACATAGATTTGAACTGTGAACATACCTCTCTCTGACAGATTTGAACTGAGAACATACCTCTCTCTGACAGATTTGAACTGAGAGAATACCTTTCGCTGACATAGATTTGAACTGAGAACATACCTCTGACACAGATTTGAACTGAAAAATACCTCTCTCTGACACAGATTTGAACTGAGAACATACCTCTCTGATTAGATTTGAACTAAGAATATACTTCTCTCTGATTAGATTTGAACTGAGAACATACTCTGATTTGATTTGAACAAAGAGCATACCTCTCTCTGACATAGATTTGAACTAAGAGCATATCTCTCCCTTTGGCTAGTTTTAAACTGAGAACTAGTTTTGAACTGCGAACATAGTTATTACCTCTGACATATATCTGAAGTAAGAACCTACCTTTCTATGACATAGATTTGAACTGAGAACATACCTCTCTGATTAGATTTGAACTGAGAACAAACCTCTCCCTGACATAGATTTGAACTGAGAACATACCTCTCTCTGATATAGATTTGAACTGAGAACATACCTCTCTCTGATAGATTTGAACTGAGAACATACCTTTTGCTGACATATATTTGAACTGAGAACATACCTCTGATGGATTTCAACTGAAAAATACCTCTCTCTGACACAGATTTGAACTAAGAGCATATATCTCTCTCTGACTAGTTTTGAACTGAGAACATAGTTATTACCTCTGACATATATTTGAATTAAGAACCTACCTTTCTCTGACACAGATTTGAACTGAGAACATACCTCTCTGATTAGATTTGAACTGAGAACATACATCTCTCTGACATAGATTTGAACTGAGAACATACTTTTTGATTAATTTGAACTGAGAACATACCTCTCTGATTAGATTTGAACTGAGAACCTACCTTTCTCTGACATAGATTTGAACTGAGAACATAACTCTCTGATTAGATTTGAACTGAGAACATACATCTCTCTGACATAGATTTGAACTGAGAACATAACTCTCTGATTAGATTTGAACTGAGAACATACCTATCTCTGACATAGATTTGAACTGAGAACATACCTCATTCTGACATAGATTTGACCTGAGAAAATAAAGATTTATTTTAAGAGAATAATATTTTATCTGTCATGGATTTAAACTCTGCTGGGCATTTGTAATTAATTTGTATTAGGTTTAAATATATTATTGGTGCTGTGTAATCGACAATTAGTAATATGCATAATCTATTTGCTTTTATAATATTAAAATATTTAAATAATTATTATTAGTGTTTTTCAAATATGACATTGTTGTGTAGAAATACTTACTGGATGCCAAGAGTTTTTAAAAAAAAACAAGATTGCTGTGTTCCTTTAAAATACGTTGAACAGAAAATATAAAACCTTTCACGTAATTGAAAAATCTGTGTTTAATAAATAAAGAATGCATGACTGACCAATCTAACACAGCGTCTTTCACCTCACCCTTTAAATCTGCATTTACATAGACTTTCACCCACCTATTAATTGCATTTACATAGACTTTCACCCACCCATTAATTGCATTTACATAGACTTTCACCCACCCATTAAATCTGCATTTACATAGACTTTCACCCATCCATTAATTGCATTTACATAGACTTTCACCCACCCATTAAATCTGCATTTACATAGACTTTCACCCACCCATTAATTGCATTTACATAGACTTTCATCCACCCATTAAATCTGCATTGATGCAGACTTTCACCCACCCATTAATTGCATTTACATAGACTTTCACCCACCCATTAATTGCATTTACATAGACTTTTAGCCACCCATTAAATCTGCATTGACGTAGACTTTCACCCACCCATTAATTGCTTTTACATAGACTTTCACCCACCCATTAAATTGCATTTACACAGACTGTTTTTTAAATACCAACACTATAATTCACCCTCCCATTAAATTCCATTTACACAGACTGTTTTTTAAATACCCACCCATTAATTCTGTGTTTAGCCTTAAAGGGACACATGGCAATCTCCAAGTCTTTTATCAAGCATTAAAATTAACCTCTTCGATTTATTAATCCAGTATCATTTTGACTTTAAATCTGCTTGCATATATTTAAACGCAATTTTAAGTTTTCAACTTTTCTTCCTTATTCCACTATAGGTTTGAATATATTCTGGGTGAATTAGTAATATGCAAACACAATTTGCTTTATACTAGCTATTCTTATAATTAATATTAATGATTAAACAAATGCAATTTATTTAGAAAAACTATGGGGATGCCGCAAGTTTTTAAAATCAAGATTGCCATGTGTCCCTTTAATTCATATGAAGTTTCTGATATTGTATAGTGTTATCCCAAGTGAAAAAATGGCTGGGATCCCCGGCGGAATCCCATCGGGATCCCCACTCAGGATATTCTGGGATCAACCCGGGATAAATATATGAGCTTCCTGATTGGGAATATCCGGGATCTCAATCAGAATCGGGAATACCATATATACCGGGATAAATATATCGGATTTCCGGTCCTGAAAGTTTGAGATCCTGGACTTTCCCGATAAAGAAAGTGGATGAGATCCTGGAATTCGCAGTGTACATATTTTTATATCTGCTTCAAGTTCATTAAGGGGCTGGCGTGGCGCAGTCGGTAGTGCGGCGGATTTGTAACCGGAGGCCCCGGGTTCAATCCTCCGTGGTGCCACTGAGTTCTGTCGGTGTGTCCTTGGGCAAGACACTTTTCCTTAGCCTCGTCCATCGGATGGGGACGTAAACCGGGCGGTCCCGTGTATCGGTCTATCAACCGAGCACGTTAAAGAACCATAGGAATCTATTTGATAATAAGAGTAGGACAGGTTACGGATTCCTATGTATCCTTCCCCTCTCTCTGGGGCGGCTCTAAATAACCTGTACTGTGTCGATGAGCCGTTAAACAACATTCAATTCAATTCAAGTTCCAATAAAGACATCACACCAGACTCAAAAGATCACGGACATTTTACAGCTAGAGACGATCACAAACTTGTCAATCCTCTACTGTGGAAAATATTTATTGAGGCCCTGACATAATTTTATATAAGACTACAATGTGCAATGTTTCTAACAATTGCTAAATGTTCATTTTACTGTTTGGAATAGAAACATTAAAATATGGCAGATTAAAAAGGTAAAATCTGCAAATTCAATACTAAAAATACTGAAATTAAATCATGTTGGTACTGTTACACATACAATTTAGAAATAATTAAATCGGATTTAAAATTGTTTGTCGGGGCCTCATAATATAACGTACATACCAAATCTCCAATTTTGCATGAAATTCTCGTACTTCTCACAATGCATGAAAAAAAATAATTATGCCCCCACTATTTCTATAGGATGGATCAGGCTGGTGGGATGTCTTTAAGTTTGACTAAGCAGTTTCAGAAATGTTTGAAAGAATTTTTGGCCGGACGAAAAGTGGTCACAATAGCTTACTTATAGAGCACTTCATGCTCATGTCAGATAAATTGCAGCATAGCAAACAGATGTGGTTTAAAGAATTCAATTAAATTATGCACATCATGCATACAATAAAATTTAAAAAAGAATTTGCATTCTTAAGCGTCCGAAGAAGGCATATATTGTTATTGAATTTCAGACATGATCTGCTTCCACAATCCATTTACCAGTCCAGACTACTTTTTTGATTATAAGTTCATCCAAGTTCTTTCATTATGATTCTTGAGGCATTGTTCATGTAGTCAACACATTTTTTTTTATAAAGGTCCTTCTACAACCGTAATAAATTCTGATACAATGTAAAAACAGCAGTCCCATGGTCGTACAGCTGCATCGTCGAACAATCTAAAGTCCTCGGTAACCAGTTTGGTAGGGCCGTGTTTTTTTTCCATCCGAGGTACTTTGATCTATGCACTGCAACAGCTCATCCCTCCTCATCTGCACGTACACCATTTTTGGCCTCTCCAAGAAACCGAAATCTGAAAAAAAAATTTTTTATAAAACATTAAAATACATCATGTTTTGTTTTTTAAAGTACGCTCTGCTGCCTTAAATAGTTTGTTATTTTTAAGTAAATCTTTAATAAATTTTTTCCCAAAATTACCAGGTAGAGCTGTTTTACCACACCCTTTTGTGTGTGACTTTTGCAATTGTCTACAATGAAATTATACCATACGGTGAGTGTTCAGGGCCATTTAGCCATCATGTTTTATGTGCTTTCCCACTTTCAAGTTACATAGTTTTTGTTTGAAGTATATATAAATAATCTAGGATCTTCAGCACATTGAAGGCTCAAGGTGATCTATTGGGATCACTCTTCGTCCGTCCGTCCGTCCGTCGTCGTTAACTTTTGCTTCAAACGACTTCTCCTCAGAATACGTTTGGCTAATTTTGACCAAACTTCACATGGATGATCCTTAGATGAATGCTTTTTAGATTTGTTAAAATTAGGTCAGCACGACATCCATGATGGCCACCATTACTGTCTTAAAAAATCTTCTTAAGAACTGCTGGACAGATTTCGACAGTTTTTCTTTTCTTTTAACTAGGCAATCAAGTTTGTTCAAATGAAGTCCCGGCGGTCAAAAATGGCCATGAAACCACAAGGCACAGAGCTCTCATGTATTACATGTAAAACAGCTTATAGTCCACTACTAAATTTGTTAAAATGGTGACCCTGGGGAAAAATTTGGCCCCGCCCTGGGGGTCACAGTTTTTTACATAGGCTTATTCAGATTAACAGACTGCTCAGAGGAAAGACCAAAAGTGGTCTCGTAAATACAGGTGGTCTCTTAAAAGAGGGTCTAACATTGTTTGTTTTTAGCTCGACTGATCAGAGATCAGCAAAGCTTATGCCGTGGTGCGTCGTCCGTCTGTCCGTCCGTCCGTCCGTCCGTCTGTCTGTCTGTAAACCTTTTTTTTGTAGCGACTACTCCTCTGGAACTACTGAATGGATTTTCATGAAACTTTACAGAAATGTTGCCCATGAAGTCTCGTTGATCCTAGCAAAAATTCATGTTGATGTGAAATCCAAGATGGCCACCAAATCTAAAAATAGGTTTTTAAAAAAACAAGTTTGTAGCGACTACTTCTTGAAAACTCTAAGTGAGATATGGGACTTTTTCTAAAATGATCAGCATGACATGATGTTGGTCCTTGTCGAAAATCGTTTTGATTCGACGTTAAACATGGCTGCCAGCGGCCATCTTTGTTAACATAGAGTTATATAATGAAAACTTGTAGCGACTACTCCTCTGAAACTACTTGACGGATTTTCATGAAACTTCACAGGAATGTTGCTCTTGATGTCTAATTGATCCTAGCAAAATTTCAGGTCGGCCGGAAATTCAAGATGGCCGCCACGGCTAAAAATAGATTTTTAAAAAATAAGTTTGTAGTGACTACTTCTTGAAACTATAAGTGATATTGATATGGGACTTTTTCTAAAATGATCAGCATGACATGACGTTGGTCGTTGTCAAAAATCGTTTTGATTCGACGTTAATACATGGCTGCCAGCGGCCATCTTTGTTTACATAGAGTTATATAGTAAAAACTTGTAGCGACTACTCCTCTGAAACTACTTGGCGGATTTTCATGAAACTTTACAGGAATATTGCTCTTAATGTCTTATTGATTCTAGAAAAATTTCATATCGGCCAAAAATTCAAGATGGCCGCCACAGCTAAAAATAGATTTTTAAAAAATAAGTTTGTAGTGACTACTTCTTGAAAACTATAAGTGATATTGATATGGGACTTTTTCTAAAATGATCAGCATGACATGATGGTTATCTGAATCGAACATTATTTTGATTCGATGTTAAACATGGCTGCCAGTGGCCATCTTTGTTTACATAGAGTTATATAATGAAAACTTGTAGCGATTACTCCTCTGAAACTACTTGGTGGATTTTCATGAAACTTCACAGGAATGTAGCTCTCAATGTCTTATTGATCCTAGCAAAATTTCAGATCGGCCGGAAATTCAAGATGGCCACCACGGCTAAAAATAAAAATAAAAACAAGTTTGTAGCGACTACTTCCTGAAATCAAAACCAATCAGTAGAGCTTCAAGGTCATTGACCTCTTGTTTTATGAGATATTAAGAGAAATACATGTACAGGTATTAAAATGAATGCTTTACATTGTAGGTATCTTGTATTATTTCATATATATGGAGTATCTTGTAAAGGAAAAATAAACACTTATGCAACTAAGACAACTTTAATTTATGTTTTTAATTTAAGTGTATATGAAATATAAACATGTGAAATAGATCATGAAATAGATAATCAATCAATTATTAGCATAATCACTATTCAGCCAGCATTTCACAGTTTGATGATAAAGAGTGTTTCACACAACACAGATAAAAGCACAGATAATAGCACACGAAAACAGTTTGTTTTTTGCAATTAACTTGTTTAAAGCATTTTATGCCATTGTATTTTAAAAAAAGAATCCCTTTGGAAGAATGTGTTAACGGGCAAGTTTTCTGTCAGCAGACACGTTGTTCTCAAAATTCTCTTAAACCTCCGTTTTTCGTTTTAATATATTCTGAATTTGTGTTTTACCGACACCTGCTATTTTATTTTATAACTGATATTGTAACATATTAATTGGTACTTATATTTGATATCTCCTATTGCAAAGGCTAATTAGGTTATTCTTCAATTTGTTTGATCTCGTTTTTGTGTGAATTACCGATTGCTAAACTGCTTTGTTATGGGATGCCGAGTTGTCCGTCGTCCGTCCGTCCGTCCGTCGTTAACTTTGGTCTCGTTAAGACGATAGGACTTTCAGTTTTCATCCGATTTTTACCAAACTTTAACAGGTTGTTAATATCAATGAAAGCTCGGATGAGTTCGAAAACCAGCCAGATCGGACAAGTAACAACGGAGTTATGGCCCTTGATTTAGTTAAAAATGCTATATTGCTATATTTTGCCTTGTTAAGACGATAGGGCCTTCATTTTTCATCCTATATTTACCAAACTTTACCACATTGTTAATATCAATGAAAGCTCGGACAAGAAGTTCGAAAACCAGCCAAATCGGACTAGTAAGAGCGGAGTTATGGTCCTTGATTTAGTTAAAAACGCTATATTGCTATATTTTGCATCGTTAAGACGATCGGGCCTTCATTTTTCATCCTATCTTTACCAAGCTTTACCACATTGTTAATATCAATGAAAGCTCGGACAAGTTCGAAAACCAGCCATATCGGACTAGTAACAGCGGATTTATGGCCCTTGATTGAGTTAAAAAAGGCTATATTTTGCCTCGTTAATACGATAGGGGCTTCATTGTTCATTCGATCTTTACCAAACTTTATCAGACTATTAATGTTGTTGAAAGCTCGAACAAGTTTGAAAACCAGCCATATCGGACCAGTAAGAGCGGAGTTATGGCCCTTGATTAGGTAAAAATTATATATTTTGCCTCGTTAAGACGATAGGGGCTTCATTGTTCATCCGATCTTTACCAAACACTATCAGATTGTTAATATCAATGAAAGCTCGGACAAGTTCGAAAACCAGCCATATCAGACTAGTAACAGCGGAGTTATGACCCTTTATTTAGTTAAAAAACTATATTTTGCCTCTTTAAGACGATAGGGGCTTCATAGTTCCGATCCTTACCAAACTTTATCAGATTGTTAATATCAATGAAAGCTTGGACAAGTTCGAAAACCATTCATATCGGACCAGTATCAGCGGAGTTATGGTCCTTGATTTAGTTCAAAATGCTATATTTTGTCTTGTTAAGATGGTAGGGCCTTCATTTTTTCATCCGATCTTTACCAAGCTTTATCAGATTGTTATTGTTAATGAAAGCTCGGTCAGGTTCGAAAACTAGCCAGATCGGACCAGTAACAGCGAAGTTATGGCCCTTGATTTTGTTAAAAAATGCTATAATTTGCCTCGTAATACGATAGGGCCTTCATTTTGCATCTGATCTTTGCCAAACTTTACCAGATTTTATGACTTTTTTTTTTTGATAATTCATTTTTTATTTTTTTATTATTGTTTTTGAATATTTTTTGAATATTTTTTTTTTTTTTTTGATTTTTATTGTCTCTACTGGCCAAGTTCGAAAACCAGCCAGATTGTACCAGTAATGGTGGAGTTATAGCTATTGATGTTACAACTCAGATTAACTTACAATAATGTAAGCCTCCGACAGCACAGAAGGCATTCACCCTTCACCAGTTGTCAATCAAAATCCATTTCAACCAATCAAATCGATATGATTCCTCCGAAAAACATCAGCATATGTAACTTGATAACAGCCTATTGTCAATATGGGCTTGACATCAACAATAGGGCAGACATATCTAAGTACTGGATAAAATCAATTCTTTTCAATCACTTGAATATGAACAAAAATGCTTTCCTAAAGGTAGACAGTCTTAGCAATTATTGACCACCTGCTGGGCTTAGAAGGGGGAATTGTAAGACATGGAGATCATATGGGAGTCAGGAAGGGGATATTAGACTTTGGAGATCATATGGGAGTCAGGAAGGGGATATTAGACTGGAGACCATGTGTGACTCAGGAGGGGTATTAGATTTTGGAGATCATATGGGACTCAGGTGAGGATATTAGACTTTGGAAATCATACAGGACTCAGGAGGAGATATGAGACTTTGGAGATCATACGGGACTCAGGAGGGGATATTAGACTTTGGAGATCATATGGGACTCAGGAGGGGGTATTATACTTTTGAGATCATACAGGACTCAGGAGGAGATATTAGACTTTGGAGATCATATGGGACTCAAGAGCGGATATGAGACTTTGGAGATCATATGGGACTCAGGAGGAGGTATTATACTTTCGAGATCATACACGACTCCGGAGGAGATATTAGACTTTGGAGATCATACGGGACTCAGGAGGGGATATTAGACTTTGGAGATCATATGGGACTCTGGAGGGGTATTATACTTTGGATAGCATACATGACTCAGGATGAGATATTAGAGTTTGGATATCATATGGGACTCAGGCGCCGCTATTAGACTCAGGAGGGGATATTAGACTTTGGAGATCATACAGGATTCAGGAGGAGGGGATATTAGACTTTGGAGATCATGTGGTACTGAGGAGGGTATATTAGACTTTGGAGATCATATGAGGCTCAGGAGGTGACAAGACTTTGAAGATCATATGGGGCTCAGGAGGGGATATAAGACTTTGGAGATCCTACGGGGCTCAGGAGGGGATATAAGACTTTGGAGATCATACGGGGTCAGGAGGGATATATGGCTTTGGAGATCATATGAGGCTCAGGAGGGAATATAAGACTTTGGAGATCCTATGGGGCTCAGGAGATCTTCAGAACTTTTGGGATGTAGCAAATAATCATATTATTGTAGTCTCGAAACTATGTCAACAAATAATGTAGTAATTTGCCAGAATAGGATATTTAAAGCTTTTTTTCTTAACAGTTCTAACGATCAAACCAGTATCACATTGAATTAAGAACTTCAGTTAACTTAAATGTCCTGGACAACTATGAAGAATTTGCTGTCAAGTGCTGTAGCATAAAGTATTAGCGTTAGGTTGGTAAAAGTAGGGAAATAGGAACATTTATTGGTAAATGGTTTGATAACAATTATTTCAGAAAACTATTGACATAGAAGCACAGACAAGTGATGGGTTGGTTGCAATAATTGTTCTGAAGCACTGAAATATAAACATTGGGTTGAAGTTTTTTTGGGTTACTTGATGTAAACGTACAGCGATTTTTTACATATTTTTCCACATTTGCGCTGTTTTGCCTTAAATAGCAGATTGATACACAATATTGTGCCATTGAACAATAGAAGCATACTCAAATTCAATAGATTCTCGATCTGTTTTCGGACAAAATCATACATATTTGTATGAATAAAATCTGTTTTTAGTAATTTTAAGCAATCTTGATTCGTGCTATTGGGAATTTTTCACTAACCAACAAAAGCAATATTGTATGCTTCAGTACTTTGCAAACACCTTACCATGTATACATTCTCTTGTTGCATTTCATGTAACCCTCACCTAAAAGAATATATTTCGCACTTCTTCTGTTTAAAGTTTCACTCTAAATATTTAAAAATAAAACAGAATTTTTTCACTCCTTTTGGGGAAAAAAAACAGAATTTGAATTGTGACAATAATTCCTTCTGTACCCTTTGAAATTTCAAGTTCATGTTTGCTTATTTCTTAGTTAAGGATTTGTAGATGTACAATAAGTTTTCATATTTTGGCTCCATACTCAGGGGCTCCATAGAGGGAAATCAGGTAAAAAAACACAACAATTGTCATATCTGTTGTCCATATTTGAATGTATTTGATTCTGATTTGGTATGATCATTTAGGACTGATGCACATTTGTAAAATGTTGTGCTCCTGTGTAACCCTCTACAGGGGCTGAAGTGAAGTTGCTGTAATTTACTATTTGAGGGTGTTGGCTTTATGACACTAAATACTCCTTCTATTTCAAGTGCTTGTATGATGTTTTTCTTAGATAGGATGTGTAGATGCACATTTTGACTTCATCGACTGGGGCCACCTAGGGGGTAATCGGGTCAAAAGCCACAAAAAATAAATGCAGATCTTGTCCAAATGTGAATGGTTATGATTCAAATTTGGTATGGCCATTAATGGACTCGACGCACAACATATATACAATGGGTTGTGACCTCCTGCATGAAGCGGCCTTGATACAGGGGAACTTACTGTAATTTACTATTACATAGTTTCAGATATGTATTTTGGCTCTGTCCACTAGGATCTCCTTAGAAGTGGGGTAATCACACAAAAAAAGTTCTAATTTGGTATGGTCATTTATGGAGTATACAAAACGGGTTTCACCTCCTGCACAAAGTGCCCCTCAAATATGATGTTGCAGTTATTTACTATTACGAAGTTTCCGTCTTGTGACACTAACTGACCCTCTATACTAGCGTCTCCGTGGCCGAATGGTTAACAACGTTGCGTTATAAACCTTCACCTCTCACCGCTGCGGGTTTGAATCCAACTGGGAGCTCGACTTGTAAGTGAGGAAGTGTCGATTCGTACGGATGGTGGGAGGTGTACAGTACTGGTTCTACCCAGAAAAAAATGGATGGTCCGCCTCCACCACAAAAAATCAACCGTCTTACATAACCTTACATGTATTGAAAATGATGTAAAACGCCATACAAACAAACACTCTGAGAGATTTCAAGTTCATGTGTGGTGTATTTCTTAGTTAAAGCTACTGAGTCTTTATTTTAACTGGTAATAACTCATGAATATGAATGAGTCACGTGTGAAGTAGTTTCAGATCGACGAACACCCCAATAGTCGGTATATATATAAGGCAGAAATCGATGCGTAAAATATCACATTTTTATTTAGCCTTCCTACAGGTAACATCAATAAATATACGGCTTCAGAATATATGTGATAAAAAAGGTATTTGCCCGGAACAGGATTTGAACCACAGCCATTGTGCTGTTAAGTTTTGATGGCCGTACATTTAAACACTGAATAGGCATTACGTAATAACAAGCACCCACACAACTCATCAAGCGCTAATTAACAAGTGAGATATGGTTGTTTTGAGGCTGAATATTAGTTTCATATTGATAACATATAGTATTACACCAGGCAATGTTAATTTACATGTCCGACAAGATTCAAATATGTTAAGTTATTTTGCCTCATAAGAAATGGTAGATTGTATACCGTTTTCTCAAGAAGCGTGATAGGTCAGTGGATAGAGCACCTGGCTTGAAATCAGAAGGTCGTGTGTTCGAGTCCCGGAAGAGGCTTTTTTTCTTTCCCCTCCACCCCCACACCACCCAACACCCCCATCCCAAGTACTGAATACTCTCTAATTAGCGCTGAATACTCCTTCATTTTAGACCCGAGTACTGAATACTATTTAACATGAATTTTTTTTCATAAAAATTAACCAATTTGCTATTTAATCACCTATTTTTATGAAGATGTGATATAAAAGGCTATTTAAAACTGTATTGAATTGTATTAAAGGTTGTATTTCACCATTTTGCTGTTTTTGTGGATTTCAACAGTGTTTTTGACATAGAAAACATAGTTTAAAGGCATGTACCTATTTTTTATGCGTACTGAATACTAACTAAGATAATTTGCGGGTACCGGTACCCGGGCCGTGGGTACTGAATACTCTCTAAATTTGCCCTGAATACTGCGTACCAAAAGGGTGGGGGAAACATCCCCATATATCATTATATGGTAGTCATACTGAAATAGACTTCAGTCTGTCTAATAATATAATAAATCCTTTTAGATGGGGTAACTGAGGATTTCCCTGATACAGTTGATACCATGGTTACCAAAGGATTAAAAAAAATATACTGAGATGTTGTGTTACATTTCTTTTTTTAAAAAAAAAGATTTGTGTTGATTGTGACTGATTTAAAATATTTTAAAATAAAAAATGGAAAAATTGTTTGGAGGATTGTTTGCAATGTGTTAAAGTGTGAGGGAAAATTTTGCCTTTAAAATGAAAAATGGATTACCATGGGAACAAGTATAAACACAATTCAGTTGGATTATTAACCTAGTGATTCTGTTTTTACAAATTAGTTGAAATTTGTGGTGACTAATTGCAAGTTGTTTGTGAGAGTGACTGAAATGGATAAAGTTAATGCATGGGATTGTATAATCATTTAATGGAATAGATTTATACAAAAGTAGGTGAGAGTTGCAATAGAGAATTTGTATTTCATCCGTGCATTTAAGGTATCAGGAGAAATATAAAAGCACGGAACATTAATTAATGCAAACTGGAATGATTAAACATCAAATGTGAACAGTTGTTGGGGACGTTGGGGACAAAGATATATGTAAATTGTAAAGTGTATATAAAATGGTCACCATGGAAACTAACGAGTCCACGTTTACTGAAGATTTTGCGCTACAGGAGGAGTCCCTCATATATATAGATGAAGACACGGAGGAATTGAGCTTGTTACCAAAAAAATGTGTGGTGCAGTTGGACGGGGCAAGATACACAATAGGTATACCTTATTATTTCAGCAAAAACAAAGTACATTAAGCCAGATAATGCAACATTTATTGCCATATTATGGTTTCTATTCTATTTAATGATAAAGTCTGTCAAGTGGAGCTATTGATATATCATAATTTATAGTTATAATTATTTTCTAAGAAAACTGACAATCCGACAGCATATTGTCACTGTAAGAGTTTGTGTTTTGTGTTGTTGAGCACTCAAACCACTAATAATTCAACCAATGGGTTTATAATTTTATGCTGATAATTCAACCAATGGGTTTATATGCTGAAAATTCAACCAGTGGTTTTATATGTTGATAATTCATGTTTATATGCTGATTATTCAACCAGTGTGTTGATATGCCAATAATTCAATCAATGGTTGTATATGCTGTGATAATTCAATCAATGGGTTTATATGCTGATAATTCAATCAATGGGTTTATATGCTGATAATTCAATCAATGGGTTTATATGCTGATAATTCAATCAATGGGTTTATATGCTGATCATTCTACCAATGGGTTTACATGCTTATGCATTTAACAATGGGTTTATATGGTGATAATTCAACCAATGGGTTTATATGTTGATAATTGAACCAGTGAGATTATACGATGATAATTCAACCAACGGGTTCATATGCTGATAATTCAAACAATGGGTTTATATGCTGATAATTAAACCAATGGGTATATAGGCCGATAAATATGGATGGGTTTATATATTGTATATATATATTCCAAGGAAATCCCAAGATGTTATGTAAAAAAAAAATTGCAGTTAGAGAAAGGACACAACAGTTACTGTGATCCTGTAGACGTTTTAATCACAGTAGAGTGGGTTCGGGTCAGATCGGACACCTAAGGTATAAATTAAAAAACAATACAATCAACGCTGTAAAGAGTGCAGAGGTCAAGGAAATATACGCATTTAAACTTTCTTCCTGCCTTCTATATGTTTTAATCAATGTACCGTTAAAAACGGGAGCCAGTGACAGTATTGTACAGTCATCACGTTCGGGTCGTTACGTCTCTATTCGGACAGACTGTCCGGTCTATTCGGACGTAGAATAAACAAATATGATTTCGGGTTACTTTTGGTCCCATGCGCATACCATTAATGCGCAGCGTGTAGTGTTTAACTTTTTATTAAGAAATCTTAATGACATATTCATGTATGTGGTAAAATCTTTTTTAATTACATGTCTGTGTAGCGGTATAAACAGTCAACATTTCAAAACAGCATTGAAAACAGAAACAGAAATGCATTTCCTATTGCCATATGACGTCATTCAGTTTGCGTGTGCAACAACCCGATTTGATTAGTCGAGTTTATCCAATCTCTACCCAGAGTACACTCATTCCTCATTTGACTCGGTGTAAGTGCAAGGAACGATAACTATGGGTGGAGATTGAATCACATCGGACATCTCAGACACGGTCCCATCGATAAGAATTGGCAGGACTACATCTGAAGATCAAGTTGAAACAGCATTTTGTAGAGCTGTCAAGTCATGGGATTTTCTTTTTTTTGGCTCCAACCTAAAAATGTAAACAATATTTTTTTTATTGTCGGAAAAAAAAAAAGAAGACAAAAAGAAAAAAAAAAGAAGGAAAAAGCATGGTGCATGTCTTCATTATTTATACATGATTTTTTTTGTGTTCTGAAATATATAAAAAAAAAAATAGCCAGGCCCAGGTTTGAAGCCGACCCGCTTGCTCTAGACTCGCCGAAGACAGCTGCTCTACCAACCAAGCTAATTCGCCGTTGCAGTAAATGAGAATTATAATATTCTTAAACCAGACTGTCCGAATAGACCCGAAATCTAAAAATAGTCACTGGGTGACGATGTCATATATACAGAATCAGAACTTGTCGTTTTAAATTGGCATCACCGAGGACGATTGGCACATGTATTTCGGGATATTTTGACTACCGGGCCAGTCATTTCGACTTTATATCAAGGGAGGTAAAAGCTTCAGACATACTACACATGAACTACGAAATAAGACGATAAACATTGTGTCGAAGATGGGACAGCAACTTTTTTTTTCATTGCGGTTTACTGTGACTTTCAAAGTGTTTTCAGTAATGGGCGTGAGGAGCTTTCAAACATGCTTCGGTCCATATAACATTCTAGATCTGACTGCCCAGTCCATAAACTTGCATATAGACCTCAGCACCATACATTATTTGTTAAATATGGAGATATATACGTGGGGCGTTCATTATATAATGCAACTATGGTCCTAAAATTTAATTATGGTCCATTGTTGTAGTTATCGATATGGATTATGTTAAAATGAACTTTTCCCATTAATTTATCAAGTTTCAGATACTTCCATCCAAAAACAAATGTTTTTTGAGGGCATTTTTTCAAGACATGTAAATGATACTGAACACGCATAAAATTGAAAAAAATATTTTGACTAAAAATCTGATTTTGACGGCCAATATATCTTCCATACGAAAATGTTAGTAATGCGTTTATTTTTGGGTTTATTGCTCCTTAAATGTTGTCCGCGCGACAAAATTTCGCTTAAATTTTACGCTAAAAGGCGAAGAGCAACTTCAGGCTTGAATATGTTTGAAGCGGTGTAAATAAAATAATCTTCAGAGTATCCCTTCAATTCGTTACGCATATGTTTAAAACCATTTTCCGTCTTATCTTCAAACTGATTTTGACTATTATTTTTATTGGAATTTGATATTTTCTGGACTTTTATATTTCCAAGAAAGCGGCATTTCTTGCCTTGGACTATATCGATGTTTTGTATTGAAAACATTGTTTACATAATATTTAACATACTTCTAGTTACAACAAAAGTTTGAATAAATTACTTTGCTGCAAAATGCATTTTTCTATGAATACAACATTACGATCTATGCAAAATCATTAAACTTTTCTGCTGCTTTTTAAGGCAGTGTATATGAATATGTCCCAAACAAACAGTCATCATAGACATATCTTCACTGATTTTAATAAATTTTTCAGAAAGTGTCACTAAAGGTTTATTCTATAAGATCCTTTTCAAATTTCGTGTGTAAACTTCACACAATGTGAATACGACGGCTAGTTGCATTATATAATGAACGCTCCTCGTATATATTTATCTGTCTGGTAACAAGTTCTGCGGCTTTCCAGGAACAGACAAATATTGTTAGGCTTCAAACAGTATAAAGTACATGCAGTCCAACAGGAAGTGTATTTAATACTCAAAGATACTGCCAATCAAGAACATAAAGTGTATTTAATACTCACAGATACTGCCAGTCAAGAACATGAAGTGTATTTAATACTCACAGACACTGCCAGTCAAGAACATAAAGTGTATTGAATACTCACAGACACTGCCAATCACAGACACTGCCAATCAAGAACATGAAGTGTATTTAATACTCACAGAAACTGCCAATCAAGAACATGAAGTGTATTTAATACTCACAGACACTGCCAATCAAGAACAGGAAGTGTATTGAATACTCACAGACACTTCCAATCAAGAACAGGAAGTGTATTTAATACTCACAGAAACTGCCAATCAAGAACATGAAGTGTATTTAATACTCACAGACACTGCCAATCAAGAACAGGAAGTGTATTGAATACTCACAGACACTTCCAATCAAGAACACCCGGGACCGACCCGTTTACGTCCCCATCTGACGGACGAGGCTAAGGAAAAGTGTTTTGCCCAAGAACACACCGACGGAACTCAGTGGCACCACGGAGGATTGAGCCCGGGGCCTCCGGTTACAAATCCACCGCGCTACCGACTGCGCCACGCCAGCCCCTATCAAGAACAGAAAGTGTATTGAATACTCACAGATACTGCCAATCAAGAACATGAAGTGTATTTAATACTCACAGATACTGCCAATCAAAACAGGAAGTGTATTTAATACTCACAGACACTGCCAATCAAGAACATGAAGTGTATTGAATACTCACAGACACTGCCAATCAAGAACAGGAAGTGTATTTAATACTCACAGATACTGCCAATCAAGAACAGGAAGTGTATTGAATACTCACTGACACTGCCAATCAAGAACATGAAGTGTATTGAATACTCACTGACACTGCCAATCAAGAACAGGAAGTGTATTTAATACTCACAGATACTGCCAATCAAGAACATGAAGTGTATTGAATACTCACTGACACTGCCAATCAAGAACAGGAAGTGTATTGAATACTCACAGACACTGCCAATCAAGAACATGAAGTGTATTTAATACTCACAGATACTGCCAATCAAGAACAGGAAGTGTATTGAATACTCACAGATACTGCCAATCAAGAACATGAAGTGTATTTAATACTCACAGATACTGCCAATCAAGAACAGGAAGTGTATTTAATACTCACAGACACTGCCAATCAAGAACCTGAAGTTTTTTTAATACTCACAGACACTGCCAATCAAGAACAGGAAGTGTATTGAATACTCACAGACACTGCCAATCAAGAACAGAAGTGTATTTAATACTCACAGACACTGCCAATCAAGAACATGAAGTGTATTTAATACTCACAGACACTGCCAATCAAGAACATGAAGTGTATTTAATACTCACAGACACTGCCAATCAAGAACAGGAAGTGTATTTAATACTCACAGACACTGCCAATCAAGAACATGAAGTGTATTTAATACTCACAGATAATGCCAATTAAAACAGGAAGTGTATTTAATACTCACAGATACTGCCAATCAAGAACAGGAAGTGTATTTAATACTCACAGACACTGCCAATCAAGAACATGAAGTGTATTTAATACTCACAGATAATGCCAATTAAAACAGGAAGTGTATTTAATACTCACAGATATTGCCAATCAAGAACAGGAAGTGTATTTAATACTCACAGACACTTACAATCAAGAACAGGAAGTGTATTTAATACTCACAGACACTGCCAATCAAGAACATGAAGTGTATTTAATACTCACAGATAATGGCAATTAAAACAGGAAGTGTATTTAATACTCACAGATACTGCCAATCAAGAACATGAAGTGTATTGAATACTCACATACACTGCCAATCAAGAACATGAAGTGTATTGAATACTCACAGACACTGCCAATCAAGAACATGAAGTGTATTTAATACTCACAGAAACTGCCAATCTAGAACAGGAAGTGTATTGAATACTCACAGATACTGCCAATCAAGAACATGAAGGTATATTGAATACTCACAGATACTGCCAATCAAGAACATGAAGTGTATTTAATACTCACAGATACTGCCAATCAAAAACAGGAAGTGTATTTAATACTCACAGACACTGCCAATCAAGAACAGGAAGTGTATTTAATACTCACAGACACTGCCAGTCAAGAACAGGAAGTGTATTTAATACTCACAGATACTGCCAATCAAGAACATGAAGGTATATTGAATACTCACAGATACTGCCAATCAAGAACAGGAAGTGTATTTAATACTCACATACACTGCCAATCAAGAACATGAAGTGTATTTAATACTCACAGACACTGCCAATCAAGAACAGGAAGTGTATTTAATACTCACAGACACTGCCAATCAAGAACAGGAAGTTTTTTAATACTCACAGACACTGCCAATCAAGAACAGGAAGTGTATTGAATACTCACAGATACTGCCAATCAAAAACATGAAGTGTATTTAATACTCACAGACACTTCCAATCAAGAACAGGAAGTGTATTTAATACTCACAGACACTGCCAATTAAGAACATGAAGTGTATTGAATACTCACATACACTGCCAATCAAGAACATGAAGTGTATTGAATACTCACAGACACTGCCAATCAAGAACATGAAGTGTATTTAATACTCACAGAAACTGCCAATCTAGAACAGGAAGTGTATTGAATACTCACAGATACTGCCAATCAAGAACATGAAGGTATATTGAATACTCACAGATACTGCCAATCAAGAACATGAAGTGTATTTAATACTCACAGATACTGCCAATCAAAAACAGGAAGTGTATTTAATACTCACAGACACTGCCAATCAAGAACAGGAAGTGTATTTAATACTCACAGACACTGCCAGTCAAGAACAGGAAGTGTATTTAATACTCACAGATACTGCCAATCAAGAACATGAAGGTATATTGAATACTCACAGATACTGCCAATCAAGAACAGGAAGTGTATTTAATACTCACATACACTGCCAATCAAGAACATGAAGTGTATTTAATACTCACAGACACTGCCAATCAAGAACAGGAAGTGTATTTAATACTCACAGACACTGCCAATCAAGAACAGGAAGTTTTTTTAATACTCACAGACACTGCCAATCAAGAACAGGAAGTGTATTGAATACTCACAGATACTGCCAATCAAAAACATGAAGTGTATTTAATACTCACAGACACTTCCAATCAAGAACAGGAAGTGTATTTAATACTCACAGACACTGCCAATTAAGAACATGAAGTGTATTTAATACTCACAGATAATGCCAATTAAAACAGGAAGTGTATTAATTACTCACAGATACTGCCAATCAAGAACAGGAAGTATATTTAATACTCACAGATACTGCCAATCAAGAACAGGAAGTGTATTTAATACTCACATACACTGCCAATCAAAAACATGAAGTGTATTTAATACTCACAGACACTTCCAATCAAGAACAGGAAGTGTATTTAATACTCACAGACACTGCCAATCAAGAACATGAAGTGTATTTAATACGCACAGATAATGCCAATTAAAACAGGAAGTATATTTAATACTCACAGATACTGCCAACCAAGAACAGGAAGTGTATTTAATATTCACAGATACTGCCAATCAAGAACATGAAGTGTATTGAATACTCACAGACACTGCCAATCAAAAACAGGAAGTGTATTGAATACTCACAGACACTGCCAATCAAGAACATGAAGTGTATTTAATACAGATACTGCCAATCAAGAACAGGAAGTGTATTTAATACTCACAGATACTGCCAATCAAGAACATGAAGTGTATTTAATACTCACTGACACTGCCAATCAAGAACATGAAGTGTATTGAATACTCACTGACACTGCCAATCAAGAACAGGAAGTGTATTTAATACTCACAGATACTGCCAATCAAGAACATGAAGTGTATTTAATACTCACAGATACTGCCAATTAAGAACAGGAAGTGTATTTAATACTCACAGATACTGCCAATCAAGAACATGAAGTGTATTTAATACAGATACTGCCAATCAAGAACAGGAAGTGTATTTAATACTCACAGATACTGCCAATCAAGAACAGGAAGTGTATTGAATACTCACTGACACTGCCAATCAAGAACATGAAGTGTATTGAATACTCACTGACACTGCCAATCAAGAACAGGAAGTGTATTTAATACTCACAGATACTGCCAATCAAGAACATGAAGTGTATTTAATACTCACAGATACTGCCAATCAAGAACAGGAAGTGTATTTAATACTCACAGACACTGCCAATCAAGAACATGAAGTGTATTTAATACTCACAGACACTGCCAATCAAGAACATGAAGTGTATTTAATACTCACAGACACTGCCAATCAAGAACATGAAGTGTATTTAATACTCACAGACACTGCCAATCAAGAACATGAAGTGTATTGAATACTCACAGACACTGCCAATCAAGAACAGGAAGTGTATTGAATACTCACAGATACTGCCAATCAAAACAGGAAGTGTATTTAATACTCACAGATACTGCCAATCAAAACAGGAAGTGTATTTAATACTCACAGATACTGCCAATCAAGAACATGAAGTGTATTTAATACTCACAGACACTGCCAATCAAAAACAGGAAGTGTATTTAATACTCACAGATACTGCCAATCAAGAACAGGAAGTGTATTTAATACTCACAGACACTGCCAATCAAGAACATGAAGTGTATTTAATACTCACAGACACTGCCAATCAAATCAGGAAGTGTATTTAATACTCACAGACACAGCCAATCAAGAACACACATTTAAAAAATAAAATTACAGAAATATATAGAGATTATCTAACCTGATAAAATAATTAAAAACAAAAAAAGAATAAAATGCAAAATGTAAACAACATGTCAGGGGTCATAAAATGTTAAGGGTCGGCCCTTAAAAACAGGGTCGGTCGGAAAACCAAATCACACCTATAATTTTATTTGGTCTAAGTAATCTATTAAATTTTAATATTTGTTTGGTATACTGACAAAGAAGCAATAGTCGTCGCGAAGCAATAGTAGTCATTCCGTTATAACCTTTATTTTTGATGGGATTTTCTCTGTTTATGTTATCTGAAATGCACAAACGCTTTACACCAAAATGTAAATATGACTGCAGACTCCATTGTAATGCTAAATAACTTGGTATCAAAGGAAGACAACACGTTCATTAAATTACGTATTAAGTATAACATTGTTACTACCCTTTGAAGAAATCTGAACGGTATATGCAGGCCTCCCAAATTATGACAAAATTATGCAAATATGTTTGTTAGTCCCTAACCTTAAGTATATGTAAGTTAAAATAGACTATTGTTGTACAACACATTATCGTACAAGTTTCTTTATCAAAATAAAGAAGTGCACATCAAATATTCACCTGCTTCCACATCAGAATTTCAAAAAAAGGTAGGGAAAGATAGAAAAAAAGAACAAAATCTGCATCATTTAAATAAACATTTGTTCAAGCCGGTTGAAGAAATCAAAAAGATAGAGCTACTTATTCATACCATTTCATCTTCTCTGGAGGTGCAGTATCAGAGTACAGTTTTTGGTTAACCGTTTCTTTAAAAAGAGACATGTGATTTCAATGAAGGTGTGCAAGAGAATGTATTTTATTCGAATGCGTCGCTTTACCAGGAATATATAGATATAGCCAGCAATTTTGATATTCAATCATCAAACACATTTCAAGCAATTATTTTATGTTTTGTTCTGGCTTCTGCCAAGTCATCGAGTACTTGCTTTGTGGATTTCTATATTCTTTTTTATATTGATAGATACACGATCATCTTTGTGATATACTTATATGACCAGTTTGTTAGAGGATAAAGCCAAGTGGTGATTTCTGTTATTTACACCGACCCGTTTTAATATGAGATGACAGTTGGGTAAGAATGAGGTTTGGTTCAACCTAGAACCTGGCTTAAACACCAAGTGGCCATTGTGCCACCGACTGTTCCAAGGCGGTAGCCCTATTGTCAATTATTTATGTTTGTGGTATCACATGTCTTGCCTCTTATTTGTCCTTGTTATGTTTTGTTTGTTTTGTTTGTTTTGATGTGTGTTTTTGGTTCCCTGGGTTACATGAATGCTACATTTCCCTTTCGACTTAAAAAACCCAGGCGAGGTGATTTTGATACGTATGTGGATGTATGTAATCACTATCTTAACAACTGAGCTTAGCTTGTGTATAATTATAATTGCAAATATACACGCCTTTATAAATATGTTAAATATATTTAGTTTGGGTTATTATCAAGTGTTGATACATAGTCATATTTGTACTTTTATTACAATAATATTGATTATAAAGAATCGAAGGCATTGTGATGTCAAAAGATGCATTTGGTACTGTCTACTATAAAAACACCATTTTATCTAACAAAATAAACAAAATATTGAGAAGAATCCCAACCACCTTTAAAAACAGGAAGGGAGGGAATATCCCCCCCCCACGCCCTGCCCACTCTGCACCCACCCCACTCCCACTCCACCCCACCCCCAGCACACAAACACAAACTTCCAACCACGACCATTTGATCTCAGTTGCTTGCACTTCTTTCAAGATCTAGCTATGCCCCTGGGTGAGAGATCTAGCTATGCCCCTGGGTGAGAGATCTAGCTATGCCCCTGGGTGAGATCTAGCTATGCCCCTGGGTGAGATCTAGCTATGCCCCTGGGTGAGATCTAGCTATGCCCCTGGGTGAGAGATCTAGCTCTGCCCCTGGGTGAGAGATCTAGCTATGCCCCTGGGTGAGAGATCTAGCTATGCCCCTGGGTGAGATCTAGCTCTGCCCCTGGGTGAGAGATCTAGCTCTGCCCCTGGGTGAGAGATCTAGCTCTGCCCCTGGGTGAGAGATCTAGCTATGCCCCTGGGTGAGAGATCTAGCTATGCCCCTGGGTGAGATCTAGCTCTGCCCCTGGGTGAGGGGACATGTAGTGTTAGCCATGTCAGTCCGTCCGTCCTCACGAAAAAACTTGGGTCTATCTCCCCGCACATTTTTCACCCGATTGTTTCAAAACTTTACAGGTTGCTTACCTATGATGTCAAGATGTGCATATCAATTCGGCGCCAAAATCAACCATCTATTACATGAGTTACGGCTCTTTTTTCGTCAATTTTTTTGTTTTCATTGCAGGCATCCGTGTCCCATGGACACATTTCTGTTTTTTATGGATTAAGTTATCGGTAAATGTGACTATGAATATTGAGACTTTTGCAAAGAAATCCTTTTCATTCACTCAGAAATGTTAAAAAATATATATTTAAAAGTGAAGTATAAGTAAAGCAAACAAAACAGGGTTGACAATATGGGTTCAGCTTGGAACAGTCAGTGGAAAAAGGGGCAGCAAACCTTTATCCTACCATACTGTCATCCCAAGTAGAAAGGAACAATCAAAATAAGGTATCACTGCAAGGCTATACTCAAATTAGCCGCGAGTATCGTAACTCTTATGATGTGTACCTACCATAGAGCTACGATGCCACCCTTTATAGAATAAGTAGGTTTCTGAAGACATCAAGCAATGCCTGCATAAACAACTGCCATATTTCAATAGATTAAACCTTAAATACCACGGGTGAATGCATAAAACTCACTAAAAAGAAGAATACCTCGTCGTTCTAGGCATTTTCATTTGACTGTCCATGTTTTTTAAGCAGACACTTTCTGGAATGTTTACATTTCGACATATCTCGCGCTGACACGTTATCCGTATTTGGAAACTTAAACTCGGCCACCGCTGACACAAATTTACGTTTCCAGGAAAGCGTCAGGTGTGTCATTTACTGAGGGCAGGGTTGAGTTTTCAAATAACGGAACGAGACATCACATGAGAATGAGATTATTTCGCATGAAAACAATGGAAATGCCGAAGAGTAACAGTGGTCTTCAGTTACCCTCAATTTCGGCATGTATTTTTTTCTTTGGTGAGTTTTCTGTTCTGCATGCAGCTGTGATATTTAAGGTTTGTTCTACTGAAATACGGTGGTTGTTTATGCAGGCATTGCGTGATGCCTTCTGAAGCCTCGCCGGAAAAGTTTGTACGGGGTTCAGTACGGGGTCCTGTGGATAATTAAAGAACAAGGAATCATGGCTCTATTTTAGTTACATACTACCATCAGAGCCATGATTCTCACTTCTATCCTCAAATAAGCTAGACAGCATTAATAGGCTATATAATTATAACACAAAACTAATCATTTAAATATGACATAAAAACAAAAAATTTAAAAAATGACCAAGTAGAAGATTAGTCTCCATTCGGTACCAGTTTCTGCCAACTACAGACCCAGTTGCGTTCAAGTACCCCAAATAAATGCAGAACGAACGCTGAATGAACGGAAAATGAACGCAGAATCAACGCAGAACTAACACAGAATGAACGTTGCACGATCTGTATTTAAAACATGCATTCCGCTCGTTGCGTTCGTTTCGTTCATATTCAGCATTTAGCATTTTAAAAAATGAACGATGAATGCATTTTTTAAAACGCTAAACGCTGAAAACGCAACATAAGCAACGAAAGCAATGAAACGAACGCAAATACATTTCGCTATTTCGGATAATATTGTCCTTTTGAGTTGATGATTAAAGTCTCGATTTAAACGAAGTGCGTTTTCAGTATGTTAATATATAGAAATACATTGTAAATGGTGTTTTTTAAGCACGATTACACACTTTCATTTTTACTGATTTAAAATGGGAAATATAGTTATTGTGTAGCACAGACTTTATATTATTTCAATATAAAACTAAACATAATGTTGATAAAAATAGCCGGTATGTTTTAATATAGTGTCAATTATGTTAATTTTTTGATGAAACTAACATAAACCCACAAGAAAACGGAATAATCAATGTGCACCACCAAATTATGTCAACAAAAGAACCCATTCTTCAGTATGATCACATAGTCGTCGACTCGTGATAAAAATCGCATGACTGGATATATGCGTAATTTAATCAAAAGAGATGTTGCGATTGGTAAACGCTGAACGAATAAACGCAAATGCTTTTTCTCCATTTGTGCATTTAAACGCAAACATTATGCTGCGTTCGTTCCGCGCATTTAAATGAACGCATACTTTCATTTATAAATGCTGAATGCATTCAAAAACGCAAATGATTTGCTTTTTAATATATGCATTCACAAAAATGAAATGCAAATGGAATGCAAACGGAGCGCAAACAGAATGCAAACAAAACGCAAACGGAATGCATTTTTGGGGTACTTGAACGCAACTGGGTCTGTACCATGTTACATGTGTACCAGGTGATGGGTACCAGTTTCTGCCAACTACCATGTTACATGTGTACAAGGTGATGGGTACCAGTTTCTGCCAACTACCATGTTACATGTGTACAAGGTGATGGGTACCAGTTTCTGCCAACTACCATGTTACATGTGTACTAGGTGCTGGGTACCAGTTTCTGCAAACTACTATGTTACATGTGTACCAGGTGCTGGGTACCAGTTCCTGCCAACTACCATGCTACACATGTACCAGGTGCTGGGTACCAGTTCCTGCCAACTACCATACAGCTACATGTGTGCAAATCTTTGTTCACCTACCATGTAACAAGTGTACAAGTTGCTGGGTATCACTTCCTTCATCCTACCATGTTACATATGTACAAGGTGCTTGTTACCAATTCCTGCCAGCCACAATGTTACATATGTACAAGGTCCTGGGTACCAGCAATGTTACATGTGTAGAATATTTTGAGACAAAAAATCCTAATTGACAGATAAATAAATAAAGCTTTAGACAAGTACTGAAAATAAAGCACTTTTTGACCTTAGTGTACTGAAAACAGAATGTTTCCACAATATAGAAGGTGTAATGATACAAACTAAGATACAAGAAAGATAACTCTTGCGGTGAACACAATTTAGTAATGTCAGAATTAGCTAACATAACATCATTTTTCTTAGCTTACCTGAAAATTAATAGAAATAAACAAATGGTAAACACACAAGTTTTAAATCATTTTTCTTGTGTGTTTTTTTTGAGAATGAATATTGTCTGCCTCAGGTGTAGATGGGAATATAAGTCAATATCACTCGGTTTTATGTACACTATAAATCTTTGTTTTGGCTTTATGGTATATTAAAGATGGTACAAAATTAATTATTGTCTGAAACATAAGAGCAGTTTCTCCTGACTTCTGGTTATTTCTAACAACTGGCTAATGAAAAGATATATAAACATCTGCATAAGGCTACAATCTTTAATTAAAGAAGGGCATGCACATAGGTTACCCTCAAAATAGCTGCCATACTTAAAGCTAAACTAGCTGTTTACACATTAAGTTCCAATTCCTGTAAGCATTTTGGAATATATTATGGAATCGTT
Source organism: Cyrtodaria siliqua (assembly GCA_037043455.1). NCBI lineage: Eukaryota > Metazoa > Mollusca > Bivalvia > Adapedonta > Hiatellidae > Cyrtodaria > Cyrtodaria siliqua. The sequence goes on from JAWPHD010010051.1 coordinate 66,760, forward strand.
AGTTCAAACAAGTTGCAAGGAAAGGAAATTGACCTAGGTTTACATACAATGCATGTATAATCACAATGCTGTAACAAACAAATTAATAACAACTGATAATCAAAACAAATTACATTTTGAAGTTCTCAGAGTAGATGTATTAGAGATGTTTGAAATGAAAGATGCATTTTAGTTAAGTGTGGTGTTGCAGGTATTTGATGCAGAAGTACAATGATTTATATTGACATTCCAGAGGAACCTTTGAGGTATTAAAGAGTGAGGTGCAACATGTCTGTATTTGGGATTTGAAAGATTGACTATGTATTTCACAATACAAATTATTTAATTTGCTTTCTTAAAACCTTCTTAAAAAAAACAAAAAACTTTTAAATTAATTTTGTTTCTTTTCTTTTCAGGTAAGTGGAATTACTTTCTATACAGATTTCTGTCAGGTAGGAAAACATGTATAGTTCCTCTTTTTAGCTCTACTGGCCAAGGGCCAGCAGAGCTTATGGGATGGTGAGTTGTCCCGTCATCCGTCCGTCGTCCGTCGTTAACTTTTGTCTCGTTAAGACGATAGGGCCTTCATTTTTCATCTGATCTTTACCAAACTTTACCAGATTGCTATTGTCGATGAAAGCTCGGACGAGTTCGAAAACCAGCCAGATCGGACCAGTAACAGCAGAGTTATGGCCCTTGATTTCATTAAAATGCTATATTTTGCCTCGTTAATACGATAGGGCCTTCATTTTTCATCCGATCTTTACCAAACTTTACCAGATTGTGAATATCAATGAAAGCTCGGACAAATTTTCTTTTTCTTTTTCTTTTTCTTTTAATATTAGCTCTACTGGCCAAGTTCGAAAACCAGCCAGATCGGACCAGTAACAGCGAAGTTATAGCCCTTGATTTAAGTTAAAAATGCTATATTTTGCCTCGTTAAGACAATAGGGCTTTCATTTGTCATCTGATCTTTATCAAACTTTAAGAGATTGTTAATATCAATGAAAGCTCGGACAAATTTGAAAAACAGCCAGATCGGACTAGTAACAGCGGAGTTATGGCTCTTTATTTTGTTAAAAATGCCATATTTTGCCTCGTTAATATGATAGGGTCTTCATTTTTCATCTGATCTTTACCAAACTTTTCCAGATGTTTTAGTTATGGCCCTTGATTTAGTTTAAAATGCTGGATTTTGCCCAAAACTTCAAAAAAAAAGGTAATTAGGCCATAAAAAATTAATTACCTGGTTCTCAGGCCCGCCCGCATGTCTTTTTTAGGTGCCGCATTGCCGATTTTATCTCAAAAGTAATAAAATAAAAATTGGAAATGCGCTACCGAAATTTCGAAAAAAAAGTCCCGCATCCAAGTTGGTTCCGGTTTTTACACGCAACTACCTCAGGGGAATCCCCTTGTGGGTAGACTGGTGCGCGGCCGACTATCTGCCGCTCTGCTCGCTAGCTTGAGAGTGTTGCAGTCGTACGGGTACCAATCTAGGAGTCAGACGTTTGAGACGCTTGGAACTAGTAGGTGCTACAGAACAGGCGATTTATTCAAGCGTCTAATCGACAAAGTCTCACAACAACAAGCAATAGTTCATGCGTGATCTAATACAAATATACGGACTTATTGTGATTGAAAAAAGCATAAGTCGGGAAAAAATGATAAGGTAATGATCGACAATAGAGATGAGCAGATCCAACTGGTTATTTCACATGTATTTTGAGATATTTTGCATCAATACATGTATTGGAATTAAAAGTTTGGATAAAAAAAAGATCGCCCGCGTGTCTGTTGACCACTGTAAAATTGTAAAAAAAAAAGCGCCTGTCCGCATCTCTTCTTAGAAAAAGTGGCCTGAGAACCAGGTAATTAATTTTTTGTGGCCTTACAGTCACTCGCTTCATTGATGTTATAAGAGCCATGATAGCCAGTAGAGTGTCCACACTTACTTTTAGGTGGCAGTCATCTTATTCTCCCATTCCCTGCTCCTTTAATTTACATGAAATTAATAGTAAATTTGTTTTAAGTTAAATCACATAATTATCCTTTAAAATTGTGTTTAATGAACTTCTGAAACCTCTTGTCGCACACTCAGGAAACTGGGCAGTTCTTTAAATAAAGATTTCCATGGTGCAGGGAAGAAAATCCGTTAGGGATATTGCATGCTGTGATTCCATATTTATTGTTGCATTATTCGCCCAGAGATGGATTATTAATATCTAGTCCATTTTTATATATTGCACTGTCAGCTCAGTGATGGATTGATAATGTTTATATATATACTCTTTATGTTTACTATTGCATTGTCCACTCAGTGATGGATTGATAATGTTTAATCTTTATGTTTACTATTGCATTGTCCACTCAGTGATGGATTGATAATGTTTATATATATACTCTTTATGTTTACTATTGCATTGTCCACTCAGTGATGGATTGATAATGTTTAATCTTTATGTTTACTATTGCATTGTCCACTCAGTAATGGATTGATAATGTTTAATCTTTATGTTTACTATTGCATTGTCCACTCAGTGATGGATTGATAATGTTTAATCTTTATGTTTACTATTGCATTGTCCACTCAGTGATGGATTGATAATGTTTAATCTTTATGTTTACTATTGCATTGTCCACTCAGTGATGGATTGATAATGTTTAATCTTTATGTTTACTATTGCATTGTCCACTCAGTGACGGATTGATAATGTTTAATTTATGTTTATGCATTGTCCACTCAGTGATGGATTTATAATGTTAAATCTTTATGTTTACGTATTGTATTGTCCGCTCAGTGATGGATTGATGCAATAACTGGGATTGTTTATGCCTGATTAATTGCATTACACTGAGCCTATATCTGCACTGTCATAATTGCTATGATGGTAACTTGTATTTATTGAAGCTGCACTACAAGCAAGGGTAAGGTATGAGTGCAGTACACATAGGAGTGGAAGCTTAAACATGATAACTGAGGAGGATTGGTTACCTATAGATGTTATTTGTTCAAATATCTGAAACCTGGCTTTGAAATCAAACACATTTATCTAGTGGAATAAATGAGTGAGGGCAGTTTTTGTTAGCAGTGAATGTAGAATGGGGGCGGTGAAATGTTAGCTTTAATTTATCTGTATATCAGTTGTAAATCATGCATACTGCACTATTCTAGCACACAATTTGTCTGTGGATCAGCTGTAAATATCAGGTGTAATATCTTTAATATTATCATGGATGCATGCATACCTGTACTGCACTATTCCAGCACACAAGGTTTCAATTAACATGTCACAATGTTTTAATCAACATGTCTCTTAGTCTGCCAGGAATTCTGGGGATATCTGAGTCTTTGAAGTATAGGAATTTTGTAGAATTTATGCAATGGTTACATTTGTATAAATTACACAATAATAGGAAGATCCAACGTTTGTTGTATTTCTTTGAACAAGCCAACATTTAGCACTAAGAAGCACTATCTTCATTACTAAGGTTGGTATTTTCTATTAATTTTCTACCGATTTGTTCAAGAAACAATGTTAGGTCGTGAAAAAAATAAATAATATAAAAAAGAAAAATGTTTTTCAAAAAAGTAATAAAGATTAAGAAAGTTTAGTTACTTTGGTAAGGTTTACAACTTTGTTGCCTTTGTCTGCTGTACCTACGATCGTATATCACAGTTTCTTGCCAAAACTACTCCTTCTGAATTTCTCAACAGCTTTTGTTGATCTTGGTAGGAAGTATCAGTATGAAATGCAGCTGTGCATATTGGCGCCAGTTCCAATCCATTGACTATCTATGGAGTTATTCCTTATTTCAGCTGATGGCTTACAGCAGTGAGCATGCATGTCCACAGACACATTTCTAGTTTATAAAGTCTTTAATGTGCCAGGCTGGCGATTAAACCCACGACCTCCCGCTTGCTTTCGGATGCTTTGCCACTACGCCACTTCCGAGTCTTTAGTGTTATAATGCGCGTTATATAAAACCACCAAAACAGTTAAAACATCAGTGACCGGTTACCACAAATGAAGTCGTGAGATGTTTAAAGAATATGACATGATTTAGTTTTATTTCATAGCATTTGTCAAAAACAATCAGATGCATTGATTTTGTGACAATTTATGTCCATCATGGTTGCAATTTGTGTTTCATAACCATTAAACAACTGAGATATCATTGCAATTTCAGTACATTAACCCTATAAGGAGGCAGTTTATTCATTGTTATTTGCATTGGAGCCTTGATTTGGGCATTGAGCAACCTCAGTAGCTCATTGGATAAGGCCCACATGCCACAGACCTCTGCTACACAGGGGTTCAAGCCCTGGGGATGGCATCTATGATGAGAATCCACATCTCATCTCGCTGTGAGGTAGTTGTCCCAATATGTCATCCTTGTCTAAATATGTTATAATGCCCCAACTTCTACAAATCACATAATGCCCCAGTGGATATCACAGAAGTCCACTTCAAATTCTACAAATCACATTTAGTCAAGCTGGCATGACCCAGTGGATATCACAGTCCTCAACTTCTACAAATCACATTTAGTGGAACCGGCATGACCCAGTGGATATCACAGTTGTCAACTTCTACAAATCACATTTGGTCGAGCTGGCATGACCCAGTGGATATCACAGTCCTCAACTTCCACAAATCACATTTACCTGAGCTGGCATGGCCGAGTGGATATCACAGTCCTCAACTTCTACAAATCACATTTAGTCAAGCTGGCATGGCCGAGTGGATATCACAGTCCTCAACTTCTACAAATCACATTTAGTCGAGCTGGCATGGCCCAGTGGATATCACAGTCCATAACTTCTACAAATCACATTTAGTCGAGCTGGCATGGCCTCACACGGGTTACTTGATTTCTTTTGCAAACATCTTTTTCTTATTTGTAGGATGGGAATGTAAACTGAGTGAACATGTTGAAGAACCATATACAAGGAATCTGTTCAATTGTATGAGCAGGCATAGTCTCCACATTCCTATATGTGTATTCTTCTCCTTTCTCTGGGAATTCCTATGTGTGTATCCTTCTCCTTTCTCTGGGCATTCCTATGTGTGTATCCTTCTCCTTTCTCTGGGAATTCCTATGTGTGTATCCTTCTCCTTTCTCTGGGAATTCCTATGTGTTTATCCTTCTCCTTTCTCTGGGCATTCCTATGTGTGTATCCTTCTCCTTTCTCTGGGCATTTCTATGTGTGTATCCTTCTCCTTTCTCTGGGAATTCCTATGTGTGTATCCTTCTCCTTTCTCTGGGCATTTCTATGTGTGTTTCCTTCTCCTTTCTCTGGGCATTCCTATGTGTGTATCCTTCTCCTTTCTCTGGGCATTCCTATGTGTGTATCCTTCTCCTTTCTCTGGGTCAGCTCTAAATAACCTGACAACATGTTAATGAGCCGTTAAATAACACAAATCACTATCTCTGCTGCATGTGCCTAAATAATGATATTTAATAATGGTTTACGCAGCAGTATCACAGCAGTATCACAGCAGCATCGCAGCACCGTATTCCTTCATTGTCACTGGCCTGTCCAGGATAAAAGCATTTACATATAAGTGGTACACAAATGACGCCTACGATCACTGGATGTGATCACTGGATTATAACAGACGTCCCCATCACAAAAAGGAAGGGAGAATCGCCTTTAATTATTTTCTGTTTTTTTGTTGATTCATGCAATTAGAAGCAATCTTTTTTTCATCAAATGGCACACTTTTATTGATCAGAATGGAGTTTTCACCTTCAATAAATCTTTAATTGAAACTTGAAACACTTGTTATTGTGTAAAGCACTTTACAGTGGAAGAATATCAGGAATTAAGAAGCAATTAGTTATTTTAATAGAAACAAGTTCCCTGCATTCAGCTAACTGTGTTCATTAATGGTTATAAACAAATGTCTCAAATGATCCCTGAATGTTTGTGCAGTAGAACTCTAGTTGTTGATGATGTACGTTAATAGATAGGTTAGTAATTCAAATGGTAGAATGTTCACTTAAAGCTACTATAGCTGTATATAAGGCTAGTGGGCGTGTACCGAAAGCAAATGGGAGCGGTTTAACGCTTGGTTTACTACCGACTGCAAGCTTGTGAAACATGGCTGGAAACCTGTATATAACGCAGTTTTATAGCGCACCCATATCATTTCGACAGAGTAACATCAGAAATACATACCCAATCACTGAAAAATATTATAGCTAATGCGAGTTTCGAACCCATGAATTTTGAATTGACAGTCACTGCTTTGCCCTTGGGCTAATCCAGTCAGTTGATCAGTACCGCTATTTTTATCGATATACTGTTAGCATTGTAGACGTTATCCTTTGTTCACTTTGTGTGTGTGTGATTCAATGTGTTACTTGAAGCACATACGTATACCAATGACCTTTGGAAGAAAATATACATTACAATTTCTAAAATTAAAATAGTATATGCTGAAAATAGACGGTGTATGTTTTCTTGAAATAACAGTGAGAAATAACCCAAAATCCATTATTAAAATAATAGTTAAAATGAAAAGTAGTATTGCTCTTTGGCCTAATGGCTATGTATGCGGATTGTCAATCCGGAGGTCTCGAGTTTGAATCCCGTGTTGAGTAAACTTTTTTTCAATGATTTATGACAGTGATGTTTTTTTATACCCCCGCTTTCACAAAGTGAAGTGGGCGCTATATAGGAATCACGTCCGTCCCGTCCCGTCACACATTTTTGTCGCGTCTTGTCGCGTTGCATAACACATTTTTAATACTTGCATATCTCAAACACTTTTGAATGGATTGTTCCCAAACTTCATATACTCATAACAACTGAGGAATTTCTGTCCCTCTACATCACCCATCATTGATTGCCAAATTTATTACAGAATTATGACCCTTTGTTCGTCTTATAATTATCCACTTTAATATTGTATAATGACCTGTTAATACATTTTTCTCAAACATTTTCAAACTGATTGTTCCCAAACTTCATGTACACATAACAAGTGATGATCTTATGTCCCTGTACATCACCCATTATTGATTGCCTAATTTATTTCAGAATTATAGCCCTTTGTTTGACTTGAATTTTCCACTCTAATATTAATAATGACATTTTAACACATTTTTTCTCAAACATTTTCGAATTGATTGCTCCCAAACTTAATATATAGATAACAACTGATGACCTTATGTCCCTGTACAATACCCATCATTGATTGTCTAATTTATTTTAGAATTATGGCCCTTTGTTTGACTTAGAATTGTCCACTTTAATTGATTGTTCCCAAACTTCATGTGCACATAACACCTGATGACCTTATGTCGCTCTACATTCACCCATCATTGATTGCCTAATTTGTTACAGAATTGTGGTCCTTTGTTTGACTTAGAATTTTCCCGTCTAATATTGTATAAGGACATGATAGTTAACACATTTTTTCTCAAACATTTTCGGATTGATTGTTCCCAGACTTCATGTACACGTAACAACTGATAAACCTTATGTCCTTCTACATCACAAATTTAATTTATTGCAGAATCACGACCCTTTATTTGACTTCGAGTTTTTCACTCCATAATGAACTTCATGTGGCTTTCACTTTAACACTTTTCATGGATTGTTATTACACCTAACAAACAGTTTACACGTGATGATATGATGTGTCTCTGCATTAATGGTTTTTCAATGCTACAATTTTTAGCTCTGTAACTGGCCAGTAACAGTGGTGTTATGGCCCTTGATTTACTTAAAAAATGCTATTTTTTGCCTCGTTAAGACAATAGGGCCTTCATTCATTTTTCATCAGATCTTTACCAAACTGTACTAGATTATTACTATCAATTAACGCTCAAACAAATATGAAAACTAGCCAGATCGGACCAGTAACAGCAGAGTTATGGCCCTTGATTTAGTTAAAAATGCTATATTTTGCCTTGTTAAGATGATAGGGCCTTCATTTTTCATCCGATCTTTACCGATCTTTACCTGATTGTTAGTATCAATGACAGCTCAGGCAAATTCGAAAACCAGCCTGATTAGACCAGTAACAGCGGAATTATGGCCCTTGATTTAGTTAAAAATGCTATATTTTGCCTCATTAAGACGATAGGACCTTCATTTTTCATCCGATCTGTACCAAACTTTACCAGATTGTTACTATCAATGAAAGCTCAGATAAATTGTAAACTAGCCAGATCAGACCAGTAGCAGTGGAGTTATGGCCCTTGATTTAGTTAAAATGCTATATTTTGCCTCGTTAAGAGGATAGGGCCTTCATTTTTCATCTGCTCTTTACCAAACTTTACCAGATTGTTACTATCAATGAAAGTTCAGACAAGATCGTAAACCAGCAAGATCAAACCAGTAGCAGTGGAGTTATGAAATATTTAGGTTTTGTCTGGTTTTTATGATATTTGTGGGCAACAAATATCAAATTAAAGGATGAGGGTATGTAGTAGGACTCATTTGGGGCGTATGTTAGCTTTATAACTACACTGATCTGCAGCGTTATAATCACACTGACACAATATATCAGATTTATAACCTCACTGGTATGCTAGCTTAATAACCACACAGGTCTGCAGCTTTATAACCACACTGGTCTGTCAGCTTTATAACCACACAGGTCTGCAGCTTTATTACCACACTGGTCTGTCAGATTTATAACTTTATAAGCACACTTGTCCATCAGCTTAATAACCACACTGGTCTGAAGCTTTAATACCATTTGTATGTCAGCTTAATAACCACACTGGTCTGTCTGCTTTATAACCACACTGGTCTGTCTGATTTATAACTTTATAACCACATTTATATGTCAGCTTAATAACCACACTGGTCTGTCTGCTTTATAACCACACTGGTCTGTCCGCTTTATAACCACACTGGTCTGTCTGCTTTATAACCACACTGGTCTGTCCACTTTATAACCACACTGGTCTGTCAGCTTTATAACCATGCTGGTATATTGGCTTTGTAACCACATTGTCAACTTTGTAACCACAGCTGGTCTCTCAGCTTTATAACCACACTGGTCTGCAGTTTTATAACCACACTGGTCTCTCAGCTGTATAACCACACTGTCTGTCAACTTTATAACCACACTGGTTTGTCAGCTTTATAACCACACTGGTTTGTCAGCTTTATAAACAACCTTCCTTTGTGGTTAAGACAAGTTAAGGGTGAACAATACGCCTTTAAAGTTTCATGAAGTTTCATATATAGTGTATATACATTCAGGACAGAATGTTTGTTCAATAGACGACGGAGTCCTAGAACTCCGCCCTGGCTCATCCTCTTATAGACTCTTATCTCGGGGTCGCAATTTGAATCGGTTGTTAATAAGTTGTGGCAATCCGAAATGGCCGTCGTTAACCAAGACAAGTCAACAATCACCATCACAGACCACCATAACTATGAGTTTGGTTTTAGTATATAGTCAAATCATCATTGTTGTGAACATACGTTTCCTTTTTCACTAAATCCTAGACGAAGTACCTTTAAATCTGATAAAAGCTAAATTGTACCCAACTAAATCAAAATCATGAATCTTTCTTTAATTGAAGAACACGTCCCTTTAAAATTGTTGGGCATGAATATTTTTGGTACTCTACATTCTACAAACAGACAAACGTTGGTTCTTGGGAAGTCAATTAACATAAAAAATATATAAAAATAACCCAGAGTATCAAAAAGCGCTTGGCCAAGCTTTATATTGACTTGTGGAATTTAGAGTCATTTATTCCCAATAATCCCCACTGCTTTCTGAGATATTGTCAGAATTATCTCCCATTGTCTAGAAGTCAGGTGAGTGTAGGATCCTAGAGCCCATTGGCAATCTCCACTTCTGATTAAGAGGTTGTAACATTTGCGGAAATCCTAAATAAAACCTGTATTATTCACCAAGTGTCAGTATTCAAGTTTCATTTTATAAAATCCGGACACTCGTTAACTGTATTACAATAATAAACTCATTTAGATGCAATCCAGTATGATCAAATTATACGGCTGCTGTATGCACTCAAACATCAGTGATATTATTTACCAAGTGTCGTTATAAAAGTTTCATTTTATAAAATCCGGACACTCGTTAACCGTATTACAATAATAAACTCATTTATATACAATCCAGCATGATCGAATTGTACGGCTGCTGTATTCACTCAAACATCGGTGATATTATTTACCAAGTGTCTTTATAAAAGTTTCATTTTATAAAATCCGGACACTTAAATATCCCAGTGCAGACAATTTGCAGAGGGCGGTTCCAAACATACACCGCTAAACCGTATAATGTGCAACCGTTGAACTTTTCGGTTTGGAGTGGGCTACCTCAAAGGGTATGCAAGAATATTTTCAATAATAATTGGAAATAGAACTATCTAGAGTTCATGTCAAATTTATCAAACACTGAAATATCTTCAAAACAACCCAGCAGGTGAATTATAGGAAAATTAAAGAACAAACAAATGAATATATGACATATTATTTACATTAACTTATTAACCTGATGCATGAATTATTTCTTTCAGTAGATATTCCGACACTATACAAATAATTAAATCTCAAATATAACATATTCAATCATTCATCTTGGTTTAAACATATTTTATTTCCATATTATACAACATGCATATATAAATAGTACAAAGTTAATAGAACTGGAACGAAAGAAAGCAATCTTATAATTTAAAGTCCTCAAATGCAATTGATGTAATGGCGGTTAATACAGTTCAACATCGAAATGGCTAAAAAAAATACATATATTATTTCGCGTAAAAGGAAAGAAAAAATAACTCGATGCAAACAGGTTTTAGAGAAAAGAAAAGAAAAAAATGGGTGGGGGACAACAACATGGAACTCTTGGGTGACGAAGTGGAGAAGGGTAGAGAATGTGTTATAGTTGACAATAAGCATTCATTTTAAACTCTAGGGGAAAGAAAACTATACTCTGTACTCTGTACGACAATGATTACACCCAGTAATAAGGAAGTTTAGCGCTGCATGTTAGGGTTTATTCCAATCTTATAAAAAATATAATATACCTAAACATCTACCTAAACCTGACCACGTGCTCTAAATTTCCAATCACATTTTTTAAAGAAATATTACAATTTGAAAACTCAAATTGTAAAATAAATGATGATAGTTTCTCCTTTATGGCATAAGTTTAAGCAAGCATTTCAGTTATTCATTCCAGTTGAACAAATGATTAAACCCTCGACATAGTTTTAAACACCACATGCGAAAAAAATGCCGGATCAGAAATATCAGCGAGCCGAAAGATTTCCAAGAAATTAATCGTCCTTATTCAGGTTTGCGTAGATATACAAGACCAGAATATTTCCTAACACAGTCCAAAGAGATAATAAATCAGAAAGACATAGTTATGAGCCAAGAGTTGCAGGTGGGGAGACATTTGTACCTGTCCGATGCGGACGGAGCAAAAACACGTCTGCTCTGTTCAAGAGTTACAGCAAAAGAGAGCGCAGAGAAAAAAGTCACGTGACGGAACAACAACTTAGTTATTCTTACTAAAGATTTATTTTAATAACCAAACCTGTAATTATTATCGGCTATAATTATGATAATTTTAGATGATATGAACTATTAAGAAGTTATTGTTGAAGTGAAAATATTAGAATTATTAGACTTTGTTGCTGTCCATGTTAATGAAAGAATAGAACAGAACATGATTTTGTAGCACTCCAGGGAGGTCCAAGGGAGGTAAAAAACCTGAGGTGATCGATGTCTAATATTTTATCTATATATATTGAAGTAAAGGCAAGTAACGATGCAAGGATCGTTACACTGGTATGTCAGCTTTATAACCACACTGGTTTGTCAGCTTTATAACCACACTGGTTTGTCAGCTTTATAACCACACTGGTCCATTGGCTTTATAACCACACTGGTCTATTGGCTTTATAACCACACTGGTTTGTCAGCTTTATAACCACACTGGTTTGTCAGCTTTATAACCACACTGGTCTATTGGCTTTATAACCACACTGGTCTATTGGCTTTATAACCACACTGGTTTGTCAGCTTTATAACCACACTGGTTTGTCAGCTTTATAACCACACTGGTCTATTGGCTTTATATAACCACACTGGTCTATTGGCTTGATAACCACACCTTTCAGTTCAATATGTGCAAGCAGCTTTAAAGTTAGTCTATCCCCATGCTAAGAAGTCATTGTATTATATATTTTAAGTTATGTTTTGTGGTCAATCTACTTTCTCGGTTCCACTTCTGATAATATAGCCTGTATAGTAGATCCGCGTCCTCAAAAATAGACTGGCCACTCTGATATAAAAAGGATTGATTATTATGCTCCCCTAAGTTTTCGGGGGAGTTAAGTCACCGCTTTGTCCGTCCGTCCTCCCGTCCCACCATTGTCCAGAGTATAACTATAAAACTACTGATGGGACTACAATGAAACCTCACACAGTGATAGAGGTGCAAGCACCATAACTCTGTCTTCATTCAAATTAGAGTTATTGCACTTTGTAATTTTAAATTTCGTGCGGAGCCTGTCAACAACTACTAATGGAACTGCAAATTGAATACTGTTGGGTGATAGAAAGCCATATGATAAGTCGAGGATACATCAGTTCTAACAATTTTATTGTTAATTTATATATTAATTTTTATCAGACAAGACTTAGTAGCTATCGATACTGGATAAATCAATGAAGGTACTTGTTTTAACAGTTAATAATTGCTGTAAGTGCCCTTAAAGACAATGGATCCTCATGCCCTTAAAGACAATGGATCCTCATTTTATATTGACACACATCATAGTATATTTTATCTTTGGCAATGCTCTGATTCAGTAATTTTTGCCATAATATGATTGATTGATGGAGATATATAATTAGCATGGAGAGGATCAGTTCTTCTGATCATATCTACCTAAGAATTGCAGTTCATCTGATCATATCTATCTAAGGATTGCCAATATCTAAGGAATTGCCAAAGTGCATAATTGATACATTCCATATTTTCTCAAATAAACGCCTGTGTATCGTGACCTGGGAGTCACATGATTAATGCCTGGGTATCGTGACCTGGGAGTCACATGATTAATGCCTGGGTATCGTGACCTACATGATTAATGCCTGGGTATCGTGACCTGGGAGTCACATGATTAATGCCTAGGTATCGTGACCTGGGAGTCACATGATTGCACAGGGTTAAACCGCATCATGTTTTAAATACCAAAATATAATAATATAAGACTTAAAATGTATTTCTTACTTGTGAATATCTCATTAAGTAATGGCAGCAAAGTTTCTTTTGAACTTTAACAATCTTAAAAACTTTTAAAAAACCTCAGTACATACTTTATTATATCCCCGCTTTCACAAAGTGAAGTGGGGGCTATATATAAGAATCATGCTGTCCATAACATTCAATTGTGTAACACTTTTTGGTGCGTCCCATTGCGTTGCGTAATACATTTTTATTACTTGCAATCCTCAAACTGTTTTGGGTTATTCCCAAACTTCATATGCATATAACAACTGAACATAAGCAGGGGTATTCCGATGATGATCCTCTTCAGTGATAGATCTAGTTTTGACAGTTTTCCCAAAGTGTTTCTCTGTATCTTTGACTATCAAGCTTTTTAAAATGAAGTCCCCAGAGTAAAACATGACCCCACCCTGGGTAACTGGTGCTATAACTATCAGGTGAGTGCTTCAGGTGAACTTGAGCCTCTTGTTTCTTTTTCTGGCATGGTCCAGTGGATAGCACGATGGACGTAATCTGTTTTTCCCAGGTAGAAGCCTATAATGGGCATCACTAAGTTTTGTCAGTGTAAATTGTATTACGTGGTCCGCATATTAACTTTCATACCACATCCAGCCCCTTCTCTTAAAAGCGAAAACAGGGTTGGCTGGGGTATGAAATAAAACCTTAATTTCGGCTTAAAAAGTTTGTATATTGTTAAATTAAAACTTTTAATAGGTAATTTTAAGCAGGTTGTTGCAATGTTTTTAAATGTGTTATTGTCGAAATATCCGTCATACATGCCACTCTGGTAGACTACCGGATTTGCCTTTGATCTACCGATCACACGGAAGCCTTCAAAATCTCCCGGAAATCAGTTATTTGCCGAGTATGGTTGATTGCCTGTAATTTGCAATATACAGCATGTGTTTAGACCGTGTCAAACAGCTGGCTCACGTCAAATAGATCAAGGCGGGGTTATGATCATGCAGCCAACCAATGAAATTGAATTTAACATCTCGGCACACGAGATTTATTGAAATATGGCGAGATAACTGAGAAGGATTTTGAAGAGATCAGCACTTTTAATCAATTCATTCAGTAAAAACGTCTAGTAACAATGTTATATCCTCCACAATATTACAACTAAACTAGTCTTGCTACACCCTTTACCGTTTTAATGATAATAAACACCATTTTTGTCCCATTTAATTTGTCAATTTCACGACGTTTTGTGAAGAAATTTTGTACCTCAACACCGGTTATTACGTTTCCGGGTTTCAGAGGACAGGTTTAAAATGCCGCTCTCAAAAATTGGAAAGTCGGTGTAAAAGCCAGAGTGGCATAAAAAACGGGGATGGGCGGGGATGTTAATTTAGCAATTAATTTATTATGGCCCAATGCATATACCGTCAAAAATTTGTTTTCATCTATTGTTTGTATATATACAGTAGATAATGATGTGTTTTCATCTATTGTTTGTATATATACAGTAGATAATGATGTGTTTTCATCTATTGTTTGTATATATACAGTAGATAGTGAAATAAAATTAGAAATAGAGTAAAAGTAGTCAACATTTCTATTCATTATTTGAAAAAATGCGATGGTTTCCTTGGCGTTCCGTAAATCTCCCTGATTTGGAAGTCCAATCTCCCTGATGTGATGCTGGAAAATTTGACATGTATGATCCGTTATAAGTTCCTGCTAATATAAGCTTTCCCATCGCTTAATGGAATTAAGGCGGGACCACTTAATGGCCTCGTTGGTCAGTTGGGGGCGCATGTCCCATGTATTCAAGTCTATCCTCCTAGAATGTTTAAGAACCATAGAAATCTTTTCATTAGTAAGAGTAGGGCAGGTCCCAGGATGCCTGTGTATCCTTCCGGTCTCATGGGTGGCTCTAAACAACCTAAAATGTGACGCTGAGCCACAATGTTCAATTCCTTTTCTTGATTGAATCATAATCGTGGACAGAAGTTGCTCTCAATGTGACTCCCCTAGGTCATCAATACTGTCACATTCTCCTATTAAGATTATTATTAGTCTTGTAATGGTTGCCATGGGTACACTATATCTTCCATCTAAAGGTTGTCTTGTTAAATGAGACAGATTTAAGGTAATACATAATCTAAACACAAATATTTTAAAGTATCCACAATGCTCTCGAACAATAAATGCCATAAAACATGGGTTAAATTTAGTATAATGCTGTTAGTAAAGCTTAGCAGTTTTCCAAGATACCAATAGTATGCCAGAATGTGAATAGAATTGAATTGAATTGATTTCATAGGTCTACCTTTCTCAATAATAACGCCCACGGGCTGTTGTAGAAGATTTCTACGAAATCGTGGACAAAATGTGTATCTATATTTAATATTAAATCAAAGAACAATCATATGGCGACTAAATACACCCAAGATAACAGTTCAAGTACGTAGTTCCTTCAAATGTCACAAACATTAGGCATGTTTTTTCGTGCTCAGTAACTCCAAAACCAGGAAAGACCCAGCAATAGCACTTATTGTGATGGATTTCCAAAGGGTTAAATTTTTATTTCATGACTTTAACAAATTTGTAGTACCATCTATACCACAAAAATGTTTGTCAAAATAATTGCAATACTTACGTTACCATATTTTTTATGTATTTGTTACATGAAAGTAAGTTATTTTTATTGTGTGCGGTTAAATAATTTCATTAACATGTCTTTTGAAACAGTTAAACAATTTTAAAATAACTTGGCACAAGTGCTCACCACAACTAGACGGCATGTCACACGCAAAATCCAAGTCCGTGGCT
This sequence comes from Cyrtodaria siliqua, assembly GCA_037043455.1. Classification (NCBI taxonomy): domain Eukaryota; kingdom Metazoa; phylum Mollusca; class Bivalvia; order Adapedonta; family Hiatellidae; genus Cyrtodaria; species Cyrtodaria siliqua. The sequence goes on from JAWPHD010010051.1 coordinate 82,767, forward strand.
CCAAGGTCAAGGTCACACTTAGAGGTCAAAGGTCAAAACCACTTCAAGTCATTTGTCACTTACAGTGACATTTCTTGTTTGTATATGACATTTACGTTACCATGTTGATAGTACAATGTTCTTTAGATCAGACTACACTAATTATCAACCAAAAAAACAGCTTAGGTATTCAATAAAGAAATTCCCAAAATATATTGCAAATTCCACAATTAAGAAAACCTGAAACATGAATTACAGCAAATTACTAGAACGGAATATGTTTCAGCTTTACCGATGTTTTACATCAAGCGCCTAGAAAATGAAAAATGGTCCTATAGAAATCACAGCAACCAAAAGAAAAGGCACCGTAGATCCGAACTGTACCACAAACAAAGAGCAAATTAACTATACAATGAAAAGGACAATACACAACACAAAGAGTTTTGAAGACAGGGTTACATATGGCTCACTGGTTAGCTTAAATCGATTTTAAGTGTACACAACCTTGCTATTATCCTACCTTAAGCGCTAAAATTGACAAGACTTGTAACCTAGAAAAATGTGTAGAAAACGTTTAGATTGGGAATTCCATTGGAAGCACAAATCATTGTTTGCTACCAAATGTTGGCTTTTTGAAATAATTATGGATGTTCTTTCTGAATAATAATGGAAAAAGGGAAATGATATGGTTTCCCACAGACCTAATAACAAACTTAGATTGGACATTACGAAAATTATCTGAATTTTAAGTGGCACAGTGTCTCAGTGCAAAGATTTCACAAAATATTTCCCAACTTTAAACACACATATCATGAAGAGTTTTATAGATACCAGTTTCATTCATGCCAAATCACATCACAAATTTAATTTTCTTTCTAATGATAGTATTTTGCTTTCTCTTACATTTAGAGCAAAAAAGGAGTTTGATGGAAAACCTTGAATTTTTAAGAGAAAACCGAAAAATTATGACATTTTTAACTTTAAACATCTTTTTATACAATTCCTTATTTTGAAAATAAACAAAAATTATTGCAATCCCATTTTGCTATTCACTATGAATCTTTTGAATGTATTCTCATCAAAATTAGTGAATAATTGAGAGAGAAGATAGAAGGAAAAGTTAAGGTACCACGTGAAATTTTGGTTACTTCACTGGTTAAGTTTCCTATCTGTTTATTAATATGTCTGTGGGTTTCCCAAGTTATATTGGTATGTTATGTTTAACTGTGACCATGGATTCACTGCAGATGGTGAATTTTTACAAACATATGTGGATGATAAACAAGTTAAAAGCTCTATTTATTATTCTAATGCATTTTCCATGACAGTTGCTAGCTCAGTATGAATAACAAAGAATGATACTATGTGAATGCTTTGTGGGTGGTTTGCATCAGTAATTCTGATTGTTTTGTTTTACGATACAAATATGTTATGTTTTTGTTTCTGTTATAGCTACATAATAAAATGGGAACTGTGTTATGCCCGACACTGAATATTTAGGTCTGAGCTATGTATCATCTTCACGTGTATACATTCGTCTGCCCCACGTCCCACCCATACGCACATTATTTGGCGAAGTTTCATAGTTATCAGACTGGAAATCTTTAGGAAGAGAAGCGTGAACAAGTTATTTCTTAGATATTCACTGGCGGCCATATTGAATGAAGCCGCGACCCAAAATATTGCAATGCACAACTACAGGATAAGTACATTATTTTGACAAAGATTCACCAAGAAGGGACAGGTAGTTCTTGAGCAGAAGCGATTTTAATCTTCTTTCCTTTCTATGTTACTGTGACGTCATTAATGACGTCAGCTAAAAATAAACTTTACGTTCGTATTTGCAATCATAAGTTCTACAAACCTGATAAATTTTACATGTCTACGCCAATTTTTCAAATTTTACGTCATTCATGTCATCGTATTTTGGTTCCTATGGCAACCATTTACCAACGTTGCGTTTTGAGTGGACTTTATTTTTGAAAAGTAAATTGAAAGGCCTTACAAATGGTACATATGTTCTTGATAACAATTTCAACCGTTACTGAGACATAGGTGGTCATTGGTGTTTACACCTATCGCTTACCTATGACCTTGACCTTTGACCTGGTGACCTGATTTTCCCAGACTTGGTCAAGGTCACATAGTGGCACATATATGAGGGCATTGTTGGCGCTAGCTGGTTCGATTTTCGAAATATACTTAGAAGTTTCTATTTTAGCATGTTTAAAATTAAACCACTATGGCCGCCATATTTGATGACGTCATCAACACCTTTTTCACACGATCGATAGAAGATGATGAAAACATGATTGTGGTAAAGTTTCAAAATGGTCATGCAATAATTGTATTTTTGACGATTTTTGCCAGTTTTTAAGCGTCTGACGCCATCACGTTATGACCCCGCATGACCTTCTTGCACACTTAGACCATGACTTTACAATCTGTGAAAGTTTCATTCAAATCCGACCATAAATGTCTGAGATCTTAGCGCTAACAAGATTTTCATCATGACGTCACTGGCGGCCATCTTGGATGACGTCATGACCCCAAAAGCTTTGCGGCACTATTCCAGAATGAGCTCTATCACTGTGTAAACTTTAGAGGCCGTGCGACCAGTCTTACTATGAAAAGTGGCGGTGAGAAGAATAAAGTCAAAATGTTGCCGAACAACAACAATAGGTCTTTTCACTGGAAGGTGGAAAGACCTAACTAAGGCCGGAGTTTTTTGATTTTTAGATTAACGGACCCGCGGACTGCAAGTTTTGCCGAAACCAAAAAAAAAAAAAAAGACTTTTTTTTTCAACTCTTTAAAAAAAAAAAAAAAAATGAAGTAAGGCAACTGGGAGAAACTTTCAGTATTGTGAGACCTATCTGCCTCTCCTGCTTCAACAGAGCCTTAAAATCATCCACACGGAATGCTAAAAAAACAAAGAAGCAAAAACAATGATTTTTGGATGTATGAAAGTGCTAATTCAAACTGTGAAATAACGTTGGTTAAAAATTTAAGAATTGAATGTTATTTTTATGTGTCTCGTCGAGGTATGAAATACTACAGTAACATATTAAAATGGCATTTTTTGGTCACCATCTTAATTTTTTTTGTTTTCCCTCCTCCTACCCTCAACTTTTAGAAAAAAAATCCGTAAATCAATTAATAAAAAAAAACTGGCCTAAGACAATATAGCGAACTCAGTACAGAGCTCAGAGCTATAATGTACCTCTATGGAAAATGAACTGGTGTAGTCTGACCTAAAGATAGATTCTGCATAGGGTCAAAGTGAAAGTAGACTCTTTTTTTTTCTAACACAAGGATTAAAAGTGTGAAAAATGTTGAACTATTTAACAACAAGCCATTGTAATGAGACCACTGGATTATTATTAACTGATAACTCTTTATGATTTTTAAATATTTGAAAGTTTTATGATGCAAAGTAGGTAATTTAAATTCTTTTATTAAGGGTTTTGGATACAAAATTAGCCATACCTGACACCTGGTATACAAAATTGGCCTGTAATGCACATGTTTGACACAGTTAAAGGTATATCTAGTAATTTTTATTTATTTATGAGGGCTTTGCATCTTTATGGTTAGTGTCCATATCCAAATATTTTATGCGGTGTAATACATTTTAAAAATTAAGTTATTTAGTTGGCAAAAAAATTACCTTTTCTATGTTTTTTTAAAGTGTTTTTTTACCCCACCCCCTTTCTTTTTAGTGAATTTTCATGGATCTGTAGTGTAAACAGTGCTTATTGGCTGCATGGCTGCATGAACATTTTTAAACTGAAAAGTTGCATTTTCTTAATGGTTTCACATATAGAAACTGCTGAATAATGTTAATTAATTCATTTGAAGGCAGATTTTGAATATATACAAAAACAGTGGCATTTTTATGGTAAAATCTGCTATTTTGACCCCTGAAAATGACAAATATAATTTTTCTGTAGATATTATTTTCAAGATAGCTTCAACTGGTTAAAAATCACATGTTAATGATGAAATAAATTCAGAATCACTTTATTTGAAACATCAGATTGGAACGGTTATCGAGATATGGCATTTACACCCAAAAAAAGCTTTTAACACTCATATTTTGTAGAAAATGACTTTTTTCTAAAAATGACAGACACCATTTTCCTCAGAATGAATGTATCAAACAATTTAGCCATAAAAAACAAACTTCAGTCAAGTTTGAGTGTCTGTTAAGATCGGAATACACCAACTGCCAACCAATCAGCGAGCAGGTTAAAAGTTCCAGGGTAAAGTCGGAGCTGTTACACAGAATCTCTTAATTTTGATTGGTTGACAAGGTAAACAAACCAAACAATTTTGCTAAAAAATTTAACTTCAACTTTTGAAAGAGTACTAAAAAAGGTTAAATCGTACATTTGTGCAATGTATTCATAATATGTTGCATAATCAAAGAAAGAAGTATATTTTACATTTTCCTCATGTTTTTAGATGCAAGTAGGTCGGCCAGAACCATCTGACCCAAACAGCTTTTTCAAAACATACTCAACGTATGGTTTGTGTATGTCTTTTTGATAAAACTAAGATAGGTCTTTCAAAACAAGTAAGCAAAAATATATAGCTTCTTATATGAGGGAACTCAGAACAGAGGTTAGAGCTATAACGTACCTCTATGGAAAATGAATTGGTGTAGTATGACCTATAGCTGTTACATATTAACTAATAGATATTTTCTGTAGTTTATGAATGTACCTATAGCATTTGTTGAGAAAATCAAGAAATTTAGATGCCAGTTCCACGATTGAATGCCACGGTGATACCATTTCAGATTGTTCTAGTTGGATGCATAACTTACCAAACAATATTAGTTATATGTAGTTGTGTTCAAATACAATAGGTTTTATCTTCTTAAATATACCTTAAAACTGTCCCCTTAATGCAAAAATGTATTAAGTATGAGTTTGACAATAAAGATAAAACCATTTTTTTTTTTTTGTGATACTTACCAGTGTTCCTGCCTTAATTCCATTAATCGATGGGAAAGCTAATATTAGAGGAACTTCGACAGTAAAACACGTTTAAAAACATTTTTTACTGAAATGTGATAACCTGTTTAACATTACCTATTAAATGTTTTAATTTTGCAACATGCAAACTTTTTAAAGGCCGAAATTAAGTTTTTTATTTCATACCCCAGTCAACCCCGTTTTCGCTTCTTGAAAAAGGAGTTGGATGGGGTATGAAAGTTAATACTTGGACCACGTAATGGTTACAATAGAGCCTTACAATTCCAATGAATCCACCTCCTTTCCAAACATCCATATTCAAACAAGTTAAAGAGCATTGCCACTACACGGAGTGCAAATATATATGTACATATATGAATTTTAAAAGGCAAGTATGGCTGTATAGGTTAAACTGTAATTGCTGATAAATAGAAGATTTTGAAGCTAATAAATATGTTGATTTATTCATGTCATTTCAACAGACCTAACACATAAATAGCATACAATCATATTATATACTTCCCAGTGAAATAGTGGATTGTATGGTTAGAATAAACCTTATATTCTCATTATTTATATTTTCCGAGTGAGAATATAAGAACTTGAAAATGGAACTACTTTTTTCTACATTTCCTTATAACAGTCATGATTTGTGTCCACGTTTAGAACTATATTCTATGCACACTAAATATATGTAAATCGCCTCACGTGCTGGCGTTACTATATTTATACGCGAATACGTTAAAGGGGAACTGTCAGAACGAAACGTATTTTCTGTTTGAAACAGTCTGGTAGTATTGAATGATAAAAAGTATATAAATAAATAGAATATTTGTTGTTTTGTCGTGAATATAGGATTTATTTTCATCTCGAAGTGAGAAAACATATTTTCACTCGTGCTAAAGCACTCGTGCAAACCAACTAATATCCTCTATATATTCGCCCGTTAATACAATATGTTCTCAATAACATAATGCATTTGGTTATCAAAACAGTGATGAACACTGCCTATCAATAACATAATGCATTCGGTTATCAAAACAGTGATGAACACTGCCTATCAATAATATAAAAGATTTAAGTTACATCTGAAGGTTAAGGGTGTTGATATTTGGAATAACACAGAAAGATTAAAACTCACATGTTGTAAAAACTATTTCACAGAAACATTCAGAAATAATAGTTCTATACGAGGTATGACATAAAGAGCTTTTTTTATGTATGACATAATGAGCTTTTACGATGTTCATATTTTTCAAAAAATCGTCCTGCTAAGTGTGTTATTATTGAGGATGGGCGTGACATAGTTGCGCTAAAAGGTCATCCGGGTGTCTCTCCAGCTTCGATTGGTGGTGGAAGGCCACAAGTGCCCCTCCGGGTTATTTTTAAGCACGGGCAGGCACCTGGATAGAACCACCGACATTCTGCAAGCCAGCTTGATAGAAAATGTGAATAGAAAAACATTTGAATTGGCTCCCCACCTCCAAAAGGAAAATACCATTTAACATGGGTTAAGTTAGATTTAGTATAATATTGTTAAAAATCCGTGTTTTGTTTCAATATCTAATTGAATAGAAGTTTTTCAGGATACCATTACATATGTTTATGCTATTGAATAGAAAAATACTAGAATGTGAATAAAAAATATATGAATAGGGAAATATGTGGGCTCAATGATGTCACAATGTCCTACATAATACAATATAATGTCGTACATAATAAACATATACTTTTGTATATATACCATGTAAGTAATGAACTGTTTGTCCGAAATCATTGACTGTTTCAGTTTATTTTTAGAATATACAGACCCAGTTGCGTTCAAGTACAGCAAATAAATGCAGAATTAACGCAGAACGAACGCAGAACGAATGCTGAACGAATGGAATAAGAACGCAGAACAAACGCAGAATTAACATAGTTTATTTGATGTTAAACAGTAAAGCATTAAACAGATTTTCTTTTGCCATATCTCAGTGTGTCCTTTACATGTTTTTCTGTTAGATAGCTTTTTTGGAACATATCAAAGTGATGTAGAAAGTCAAGTATCTACGAGGACCGATAAAACAGACTTTGGATATGGCCTCTATTTGTTGGGCAGGATTTAATCATCATGCTCGTGGTAATGTGTTGTTATTAGCGTGCCTTTTCATTGGCTAGTATTGAATTACAGGAGTGAATTTATATAGAGCCAAGTGTAGGTCTTTAAGGTGTTGAACCGATTAAGGTATCAAAGGTATGGGCATGTTTTTTTTCTCTATAGCCATTGTTTATGACCACAGTGATTCAGTCATAATAGCACAGATCGATATTGACGTCACACATTTAACGAAAATATCATGTCATTGAACAATAGAAGCACAATCCAGTTCAATAGATTCCCAATATGTTTTCAGACAAAATCATACATATTTGTATGAATGTTGTTTTTTTTTAGAAATTTTAAGCAATCTCGATCCGTGCTATTTTCATAGGTTTCTCTAGTTCCTAGGCTTTATTACAAAGCCAGAAGCCATGTTATATGTTAATTGATTTCTGCAATCTGGATCGTTATTATTTTTGATAAATATATGAAACTTTCACTGCAACATAGTCTCTCAGGAGGACAATAAAATCAACATCTCTATAGCAACGTTTTAAGGTGTGATATTTATTAAGCGGATGAGAAAATAGAATCTGCATTTTAAGACTTGGTTAAGTTGTATGTTTTTAGCTCACCTGAGCTCTTCTGCATAGAGGTGAGCAATTGGGACCACTCATTGTGTGTCAGCTGGCCGTTTGGCATTAACTTCATTATGTGGTCCGAGTATAAACTTTCATACCCTTCTCCAAGAAGCGAAAACTGGTTGGCTTAGGGTATGAAATTAAACCTTTTTTTCGGTTTAAAAACTTTGCAGATTGTAAATTTAAAACATTTGATAGGTAATTGTAAACAGGTTATCGCATTTATTCAGTAAAAAATGTTTTAAACATATTTTATTGTCGAAAATTCTGCTTGTATAAGGTTTCCCATCGCTTAATGGAATTAAGGCGGGACCACGTAATGTAAACACCTTCTTCTGGCGTGGCGCAGTAGGTACATGGCAGATTTGTAACCGGAGGCCCCGGGTTCAATCCTCCCTTGTGCCACTGAGTTTCGTCGGTGTGTTCTTAGGCAAGACACTTTCCCTTAGCCTCGTCCGTCGGATGGGGACATAAACTGGGCGGGTCCCGTGTATCGGTCTATCCTCCGAGCACGTTAAAGACCCATAGGAATCTGTTCAATAATAAGAGTAGGGCACGGTTTGCGGATTCCTATGAATCCTTCCCCTCTCCCAGGGGCAGCTCTAAATAACCTATACTGTGTTGATGAGCCGTTAAACAATATTCAATTCAATTCTCAAAAACTGTTAGGTTGATGTTGGATGAACTATCATATGGATCATCTGTAGATTAATAGCTTTCAATTTTGTTAAAATTGTTAGGTCAATGCGACATCCAAAATGACTACCATTACTATAAATGATTGAAACCTTAAAAAGTCTTCGTCCCAGGAACCACTTATGTTCATCTGCCAAGTTCGTTCCAATGGTGATCCTGGGGTCAGATTTGGTGCCACCCCAGGGGCAGCATGTTTGACATAGAGTTATATAGCAAAAGGTTAAAACATTTTTTCTGAAATTACACTGAAGGCCTAGTAATCTTATATTTTGAATGTAGTATTAGCTTATGATCCTCTACCAATTTTGTTTTAAATGATTTTGTTTTAAATGATGACCCAAGGGTCATAGATGGCCTCCCAGGGGTTGCAACTTTTACATTCAGGATTATCTAGGGGAAAAGGGGAAAAAATCTTCCTCTTCAACAAGGTCTATAGATCTGATATGTTGAATAATGTAATAATTGTAATTTGTATTTATTATGGAGATATCTTTGTCATAATTTATTATGAAACCAAGCATGTAGGCGCAATTCTCCTGGGCTTTGGTGCCAATTGCAATATAACTACACATATCATCACTACCAAATGATAATGTATAAATTGTATCAAATTTGGACCTTCGGTTCTCTCCCTGGCGGAGGCATGTCTGGTGGAAACTTCATCCTTCATCTCATCTCCCTCTGGGGTTGCTGTCCCACTATAACCTGATATGATGTGTTAATGGGCCATTATAAATTTCAACTTCAAATCTTTTCACTACTACCTGAAGCTGTGCATACTAATAACCTATTTGGAGTATTCTTGGCCAGAGCTGACAGTGGGAGTTGGTTTTCTGTTAATTTATATGCTTGTTTGACTTGATTTCCTTTTCCCAAAGGTGAGCAAATCAGGGCCTTGCGCCCACTTGTTTAAAAACGAGGTGTTTAATAAGGAGGTGTTTAATATGCAACAGAAAAGCAGCTAGATCTATATTTGAGAGACATGATAGTTTGTAATCATGGCGGAGTGATAAATATTGATAGAAAGTAATGAAATTGTCAGACAAAATGTTTCTAGCAGACATATTTATACACAATAGTTCAAGCCACTCTCATCCTTTCACATTACCTGAGTTTCATTTGGCTAATATGAAAAGATAAACATGTCTTGCATGTGCAATATATTTTTATAAACTGAGATTTTCTCAGCCAATTTGCTTGAATTTTCTTCTCTCTGCAATCAGTGAGTCCATTTGATTTGGCAGTTCTAGTGTCGAATCAAACAATTAAGCTTCACACTTGTGCATTTGATAAAATCGGGTAGAACGCAACACCCATGTCGGAAAAATGGCGGAGTTAGGTTTATATTAAGAAGCTAGTTTTCTAATTGCTAAATGTTTTAAAATAAAAATGCTTTTACATGTATGAGTTAACTGTGTCTGTTATAGAACAGTTTTTGAAGTTTGTTCTTTTCAAAAATTCCTTCCATTATAGTGGGGGTAAACTTTTTCTAAATACACTAGGGCGAAACGATGTTGACTGAAGCATATATTCCAAATTGAAACTTCTTTTTGAAGCAATACAGTAGTCCATTGTTAACTCTGACGTATATTAAAAATATATGTACTACAAGTTAAAATAAACAAGACCAACGAATATCTTAAAGTTGATATTTAGTGTCAGAATTTGCGATAATTTTGCCATGTTCGGTGTTCGATTAGAAAACTTGACTGTAGTGTTACAACACGAGTTCAAATCAAATGCATTCATTGAGTTTTGGTCTCACCCTGACCCCCTGCGAATGGAGTCCTTCAAAACCATGGTTGAGCATGGTTCAACCGTGGTTGACCATGGTCAACCATGGTTGCTGAACCATGGTCAACCTTGGTATAACCATGGTTTAACAAAAACACTAAATGGCACCATAGCTGAAAACCATGGTCAAACTATGACCATGGTCAACCATGAATTACCATGCTTGCTATAAAACATAACCATGGTCAACCAAGGTCGAAACCATGGTCAACCAAGGTCGAAACCATGGTCAAAACCATGGTCAACCAAGGTCAAAACCATGGTCACACCAGGATCAGCCATGGTCAAACCAAGGTCAACCATGGTTTAGCCAGTCAGTCATTTTTTATACCATGACCAACCATGTTTTTTTCACCATGGTTATATGGTTAACTATAATTGACAGACAAAAAGTTGAGTTAACAATTTCTATTCTCCTTTAAGGTTACAGGTTTGAGGAAAAATATTGAAACTATACTCTAATTTAATGAACTTTTCAAACATAATGCAAAAATACACAACTTTTTCAAATAATTAAAACAAATAAGAGCCATTGGCTATTTTGGCTACTGCTGGCGTTAACCTAGACAGTTCCCTGGTGAAAATATTCCTGTGAATTCCAGTGGACGTCCAGTGAACGTCCATTGGAATAATCAAACAGAATTGCTCTGGAATTCCACTGGTATACCATTGGAATTCCAGAGCAATTCCACTTGATTTTTCCACTAGAATACCAGTGGAATTCACTGAATATCAGAGCAATTCCACTAGATTATTCCAGTGGAAATACCAGTGGTGTTCCAGTGAAATACCAGTGGTATTTCAACTGGAATAATCTTATTATTTCAGTGGAAATACCAGTGGAATACTAGTGATATTTCCATTGGAATAATCTAGTGGAATTGTCCTGATATCCAGTGGTATTACAATACCATATATGTTTACCTACCCGGTTTGATTATAATAGTGGGATTCGATAACATTTAGGACAATTTAAATTGGAGGACAGACAGCAGACAACGCCCTATCGCATAAGCTCATGCAATAATCTCTGGCTTGTGGCCATTAGAGCTATATATAGCTAATTAAATATAACTTCTTTTTTAAATTTATTAAATTCTGACACACAGTAAAAACAGCAGGCCGTATAGCGTCTCCAAACATTCTTCCTTGGTGATCAGTTTGGTATAGGGCCAGGTTTTTTTCTTTGATCTATGCACTGCAATAGTTCGTCCCGCGCCATCTGCACGTATGCCGTTTTTGGCCTCTCCAAGAAACTGAAATCTGAAAATAAGTTTTTCATAAAACAGTGACATCATGTGTTTTTTAAGTATGATCTGCTGCCTTAAATATAGCTTTAAATTGTTTAAGAAAACCTTTAAACAGATTAAGAGCTAGACCCTTTTGTGTGTAACTGGTGCAAGTGTCTACAGTGAGACGATGCCATAGGACGAGTGTTCAGGGCCATTTTACCATCATGTTTTGTATATGCTTTCAACTTAACACTTTTTTGAACTATAAATACATAATCTTGGGTAAGTACATGTTTCAATACATTGATTCTTCTGACAGCAAGCATTTATGTTACTTTTTTTTTTTAACCAATACCATTTTTTTAAATAGAAGATTGATTGAATGTTGTTTAACGGCTCATCAACACAGTATAGGTTATTTAGAGCCGCCCCAGAGAGAGGGGAAGGATACATAGGAATCCGGGAACCTGGCCTACTCTTATTATCAAATAGTTTCCTATGGTTCTTTAACGTGCTCGGAGGGTAGACCGATACACGGGACCGCCCGGTTTACATCCCTATCCGACGGACGAGGCTAAGGGGAAAGTGTCTTGCCCAAGAACACACCGACGGAACTCAGTGGCACCACGGAGGATTGAACCCGGGGCCTCCGGTTACAAATCCGCCGTGCTACCGACTGCACCACGCCAGCCGTCTTTTTTAATAGAAAACAATTATTATACCTTCATACTTTGGTCAGGTAGAAGGTACAAAGACCCGAGAAGTATTCTGGTCCATGGCTTTATCTTTCTGCGTCTTCATTTTTGCAGCATTCTTGTTTAGCTTTTCCAGTCTATCGAAATATAAAGGCAACCAAAATAAAATGTAAACATTAACTTTTAAAAAGATCGAGTTGAACGTCATCAGCAAAATGGCATGCATACTTTGAAACTGTATCAAATCATTTTCTTTAAATCCTGATTAATATATGATTATACGAATAAACTTCTTTGTTGTACAAGATATCTCACTCAGAATCTGGAAACGGGCAACCGGAAGCTGCTGTGAAACGACCGGTCCAAGCCCGGTCTACACTTCTCAAGTCGCAGTTCCAAAATCCATTAGATTTTATGCTTGTAAACCCAACAGTTTACACAATTGGTTTCATTCATAAAATAATGCATTAATTTAATTGTAACGGGCTGTTTTCCATCGCTAAATGTCTGCAAATTTACGATCGCCGTACATTCGCGAAAACTGATGACGTTATATTCAGCATACGATTTCCTCAATCTTAAAAAGGAACTGATGCGTTCGTGTTTCGTGGAAGACTATATATCTACATATTAACTTGTTTATATGCATGACATATGATTAGTGTAGGCTCCAAAATACTTACGGATGTTGTGTTTTCTGCTTTGTCGGTCATGCAAAGTCAGCGTGCAGCGTTCTTTTTTAAACGGTGACGTCACGTGATTTTCACACGTCGTTATAACCGTTATGATTCCGTTCACACGGGTGGCGTTCTATTGAATAAAACTCGCTGTTTCTGAGATATATTGGCCTGAATTACAGACAATATTAAACATGTGTTTTCCACACCAAACAATATCATTAAATCATTTTAATTTCTCGCTCAGTATCAGTTTAAAAGGGAAACACGGAAATCTGCGGCCCTGGAATGTTTTTCGAAAAAAGCCAACTTTTTGAATACACTCAAAGCACTCGTTTATTAATGCGATTACATGAGGTATTCAGTGTATTTCATTGATAAAGTATGAAATTAAACGTATATGGATGTGCATCTTCCCCAAAAGCGTTACAAAATTAGCGATATGCTTTTTTTCCAAACAATCGTAACATCATACCAATGAGCGGCCCTGGATTGTTTTGCGAGAAAATGCGATTTTTTTAATACACTCGAAGAACTCGTTTATTAATGCGACTGGATGAGGTATTCAGTGTATTTCATTGGTGAAGAATGAAATTAAACATATATGGATGTGCATCTTTCCCAAAAAAAGCGTTACAAAACTTAGCGATATGCTTCTTTTTTTATATGTCACCGGTTTTCGCGATTCCAAAAAACGAAAAAGTATTTAGTTCTGAATGTTTAATTGATATACAGGCCTTACACAACTGCATTTAAATGTTCTAAAATACAAAGTGGATTTAAATGTTGGGCAAGGCAATTGCCTTTTGAAAATATGCTTGCTCTGAGGCTGAGAAATTTTATTTTAAAAATATTTCCAAAAAACATTTTTGAGCAATAGCACTGAGAGTGCCTTCTAATTAAAATAAGGCATAATTCATTTTACAACTAAAACCATCTCAGAGCAGATGGTGTATCTTAGAATTATATGGAGAAAAAATGGAAGGGTGGGGAATAGACTTCTGCTGACCACCCTTCGAAATCCAAAAGCGCGCTGTCTGTGTCAGCACCTGAACAAAATGCTGGGGAGAACCCTGGCTGAGCTGTTAGTTGAGGAGGCCTGGATGATTTAAGATTATGGTGACCAGCTCAACCATGGTCATTAAGATTATCGTTGTTACCATGGTTGTCCAAAAACCATGCTTTTAAACCATGGTTTTAAAAGACAACCATGGTCAGAATCTCAACCATAGTCATCAATATTTACCATGGTCTGAGAGCATGGTTGACCATGGTTATTACATTGACCATGCTTACAAACTATGGTTTTGAAATTAACCATGGTCAAAAGCACTGCTGACCATGCTTCAACCTTGGTTCAACCATGGTTGACCATGCTTAACCATGCTAAGCATGGTCAACCATGGTCATCAGTTCGCAGGGGGCTAATGCTTTATTTGCACAAAAAATGGGTACATGTCTAGGTAATACTTCATTCAGGAGAGACCATTTACCTGTCTAGGTGCTGCTTCACTCAGGAGAGATGCCATTTACATGTCTAGGTGCTGCTTTATTCAGGAGAGACACCATTTACATTTCTAGGTGCTGCTTCATTCAGCAGAGACACCATTTACCTGTCTAGGTGGTGTTTCATTCAGCAGAGATGCCATTTACATGTCTAGACGCTCAGCTTCATTCAGCAGAGACACCATTTACCTGTCTAGGTGCTGCTTCATTCAGCAGAGACACCATTTACCTGTCTAGATGCTGCTTCATTCAGGAGAGACACCATTTACATGTCTAGGTGCTGTGCTGCTTTATTCAGCAGAGACACCATTTACCTGTCTAGGTGCTGCTTCATTCAGTAGAGACACCATTTACCTGTCTAGATGCTGCTTTATTCAGGAGAGACACCATTTACCTGTCTAGGTGCTGCTTCATTCAGCAGAGACACCATTTACCTGTCTAGATGCTGCTTCATTCAGGAGAGACACCATTTACCTGTCTAGGTGCTGTGCTGCTTTATTCAGCAGAGACACCATTTACCTGTCTAGATGCTGCTTCATTCAGGAGAGACACCATTTACATGTCTAGGTCCTGCTTCGTTAAGGAGAGACC
>JAWPHD010010052.1:0-97632 GCA_037043455.1 Cyrtodaria siliqua
ATTTAAATATATGCAAGCAGATTTAAAGCCAAAATGATCTCAATAGGGCTAATTTTAATGCTTGATAAATACTGAAAATGTGATTCCTTGGAAGCTACAAACACCAACGAGAGAAAAAGTAGCAGACTCGGTTTTATTGAGTCTGTTCATGAGAAGGTAATTTTAAGATGGCAACCCCACACCAACCCCTCCCCTCCCACACCCCCACCCCCCACCACGCCACCCAGCACCGGCCCAAGCGACATTCCACCCCAAAGCAACACAGCATGTGCTTGATGATCCCAAAGGACCAGTAAAGACTTCAAGATTGCCATGTGTCCCTTTTAATGAGTAAAAAACCAACTTATAGCTGAACAATTAACTATGGCTCTGAATAACAAGAGATCTCTTCCTCCCTTCACCAATGGAAATGACCACACTACATTAATGATTATTGTGTTTGGTTGGTGTTTAACTTATACCATGGGTAGAACCAAGTTACTGTATACTTCCTGCAATCCGTAAGATTTGACAGTTTTTCACTTATAATTCGAGCTCCGAGTGGGATTCGAACCCGCATCATCATGAACATTACTGGTTTTTTTGGTGTATTCATAAACATGGTTAAGTAACATGCCAAACAAAAAAAGCGTTAGCCATAATTCTAAAATAAAAGTATACCTGTCTAGTGACATGCCTTGAGCTTTATGGATTGTAACCGCAAATGCTGGTTTTATAGCATACTGTTGTCGTACAGCAATGACTGTGTTCAGTTTGGGATTGAAAACTGAAAACAAATACATATAATATTGTAAAAAAAACATTAACCCTTAACCTGCTACATATATATATATAATGGACTGTTCTTTCTTTGAATTAAGACCATTCCGTGTATGTGACAAAAGGGTGTTTTGGGGGGAAAATAACTGATCAGTAGCCGGAACATTGTAAACCCTGACTCGCCGGCTGATCTGTGTTTACATTGAACGCAAAAGGCTGATTATAATCATGCTTTAGCGGGTTAAGGGTTAATATGATTTTTTTAGTTTATTATGAAATGTATGCATATAGAGTTAAATTATAAATGAAATGACACCATTTGGTATTTTTTATACATTTTGTGTGTGTGTGTGTGGGGAGGGAGGGGGTCATATTTGGGGCTGAAAATTCCGTCCCATCCCCCATTGTGAAAAAAAAAATATTCCACCGTTTAACGCCGACAGCGGCGTTACATTTTATGTATATATTTAACACCAAAAAACAATTATTTTTTAAAATATATTTGCAATACTTTACTCTTAAAATGCTTTGGAGAAGGTATGTTTATTTGAGACGAAAACACAAAAACAATTTTTTTAATCTTTGCACATTTTATCCCTGAAATGTTGGGGGAATGTATTTCTCCCCTGTGTATTGTGTGTGCAGAAGCGGAACCAGGATTTCATGTAAGCGAGGGCGTATCGTTTTTTTGTGCAAATTCTTAATTGGAAGTAGATCTTTTTGGACGGGGCGTAAACAATTCCCCACTAAAAAATGGCAAAAAAAACTTGTTTTTTCCTTAAAACCGCACAGCTCCTCTCGAACTGGATCTGCCCTTGGTTTGTATATGTTGTGTGTGTGTGGTGGTGGTGGTGGGTGGGGGGGGGGGGGGGGGGGGGGGGGGATACAATATATAAAAATATATGCTTTAGAAAAATATACACACCTTCAAATGACTGTTTCGTCATCCTAAAGAATAGTGTCTATGCCTCTGGAATTCTACCACTGGCCCTTCTACATCTATGTCATGCACAGTTCCTCGCAGGTGATTTACTAGCTTGTCTGACAAGTTTCTTAGAAGTATCGTATCACAGGAATTCCGATTTTTAACCACAGCTTAGGAGAGACAGTTATGGTTTCTGAGGTGCTCTACATCACCTCTGTCCTTCAGAAATATACCCATAAGCACCACCGGGGAAGTTAATTATACACTGCCTATTATAGTCATCCACAATTTTCATTTTATTCAAGGACTTGATAATACAATGAAAGAGACAAAAAAAAACAGAAAGGGTGGTGAAGACAGGGTTACCGACTTTGAACGGTCAGTAGGCAAGTAGGCCTTATGGCCTACTGGTTAGCTAGCATCGATTTTTATATGCGCACAATCCTCGCTATTATCCTGTCTTCAGCGCCCAAATAGACAAGACAGTGTAAAACAAAAACTACATCCCATCAAAAGGAATTCTCTAACAATTAAGTCCACATCCAGACAAAACTAACTAAAGAAAACACATACAAAAATAATAAACATCTCAGGATATAACCAGAATCGTACTCTGAACAACCATAGTAGTTGCAGCTAAAGAGAAAACCAATCTAGGGTACGACCAGAAAACCCGAGGGACGAAAGCTCATGCACCCACCTCCCTTAGTTGGGGTTTCAGTAGGTACAATCATAGAGTCCCAAGAGGTAGTCCAGTCATCGCACAAGTGAAAAGTGAAGCATAATGACTGACTGTAGAGGGGTCAATCACTAAACATGCAGTGCGCTGTAAAACCAAGTAATAGATAGAGTCTGGTCTCAGCGAGTTGGCTTATTTAAACACTGAGATGGGCGTAGCCCAATGACTCTATCTTTGTTTGTAGAATGGTGTACTTAGTAACACTATGACGTCATAGTGACCGTACTCTAAATTCCAATATCCGGTAGTTGTAGAACGGCATAGCCACGCCCCTTTAGTTACCCTAAATAAAACGATTTAATGCTCTGCATTCATCAACGGAAATGTCACCAACCATGCTACAAAGGGTTATAACCTTTTCTGACGAACTTCCTGATTAAATTTGTAAAGTCGTCAGGAAACCTGACAGACCCCTTTAAGTTATGGATGGTGGCAATTCCCTTTTCAGTGTTAATAAGATCTGGTTCACACTGCCTAACAATCTCATCCAAAATGATTTTATGAGGTAGAAGTGTCTTAAACTCTTGCGATTCAAAGCAGAATGCACCTTGGTCTTCATATGCTCTGTTTCTTACAGGAGGAAGCTGAAAGAAGTCCTCACACAATATAACCTGCATTCCTCCAAATAACTGCCTGATATTTTTAAACGAAATCACCTCAAAAATGCATTTTAGGTACGAGCACTTATCATTGAGCATTCATCAATAATGAGCACATCTGTTTTATGGACTTTTTCCAAGACATTCTTTTACTTCACATATGTTTCGATGATGCTTCCAATCTCTTCAGGAGGGTGTCTACAGTCTTCAATCCCACAAAAGCGATGAATAGTCATGGCCTGAAAAGGCAGTATTTAATATTGTTGTATTCTTCAAAACAAGATGATATCAATACTAGACAATACTGAATAGCTGCACAAAAATGATAAATAATTGTAGAAAGGTGTCACTGTGGTGCAGTGCTCCTCGGACTTTTGCTTATCAAGCTTAATTAAGGTCTACAAGTTTGATCCCCACTTCAGGCAAACACATTTCCTGTGTAGTCTGAGTTCATATGTGCAGAATGCGTATACTAGTTACTGTGAAGGACTCAGGTGCAAGATCATTTGGTGTCGTTAATAAATTAATTAAAATAATAATAATATAGATCGATGGTGATAATGACCTTGATATCTAATAAAATCAGATAAAGTGCTATATTTCAGGGGCGTAGCATAGCATACTCCATTACTCTCGGGAGCAACTTGGAGAAATAAAACAAGAAAATGCTCCTTTTTTGTGGAGAAAATGTGTGTGTGCGTGTGTGTGTGTGTGTGTGTGTGTTTGGTGGGCAGGGGTGGCGGTCCACAATCCCCCCCCCACCGCCCACACACAAGATGCTTAGCACCTCTTTAAGACTGTTATTATGAGTATGTTGGTGTATATAACATAATTTATCAGCAAACCTGCAAACTATGGTCGTATACAGTGCAAGCAATTCCCGTAGAGCATGTCAATGCCACCTCTTTCCCTTCATCTCGGAGAGTCCTGACTATACGGGATACGGTGCTCACATATTCCGCGAATATGTCGTCATTGTCGTTGGTTCCCGTTTGGAAGGTTATTTATGCATTAACGTAGTGTAAAATCGGGTACCTACCTTCGTCCAATCGGATGTCTTGTTACAAAACATAGTTCAACCTCGTTCTGGAATCACGATGGCTGAATGTGGATGAAAAAAACCTCTATCGTGAAATTATCGAAATTCACAGCTTCCACGACAACTTTCAGTTTCGGTACTTCAGGTATCGAGTTAACCATCCCATTAGTATTCAGTCGTTTTTAACGCATGCCACCATGTTAAACCTATAGCTTATAGGTAGTAAGGGCCGTGCCATCTTCTTGTCATTGAACTGAAATTCCCTCAAGTTGGCATATTTGATTCTCTGGTACAAAAAAACAACGAGAGACTGAATGACAGTTTATGTTTTATTCGTTATATATATAATTCTGCTTGTGACATGAGCAGGTTATGCTGCCCAGGCTATCTTATGTACCGAGAAATAACAACTAGCATAGAACTGTTGGTGGATTTGGCCATTTTAGGAGTTCAATACCTTTCAGTATATAATATATATACATATATATTTTTGTGGGGTCCAGAACTCAATTAATCAATATTGTAACCACTCACGTCCATCTTTTACTCTTTTTTGCCGGGTGCCTGTGAATGGAAAGTGAAATGAAACAAAATACCACTTATACAACCTACAACGTGTGCAAATATATATTTAAGTGAATTTGTTCACTTCAATTATCTAGAACTTGTTTTAGAAATAGACCCATCGCTATGGCTTGTCCCTCACTCCCATTCCTCAATTACAAATCGGTACTGTATAGGAATCACATGGATATTTATTTATTTTGGCGAGTGTTTCGTCGACCACAACTTCGGCACAAGTTAAAATAAAATTGTTGTTACCACGTAATTTATAACCATGCACACTGTTTTAAATATTGTGAATATACTCTTAGAAGTGGAATACAATTACTGAAGATTATGTATAATTTACCTGAAAGCAAACAGTAAACAACAGCTCCTTTCTTCCTTATGGAGGAATTTTAGTCAGGGGAAGTAACTTCAACAAAATTAATTATTACGAATAATAACAATACATCCGTTATTAACGATGCGGACTCTATGCCTTTTTAGTTGAGATAAAATAAGCATGTATACCCAACATATATTCTGGTATAGAAGAAGAAGCTGCATTCATATAGTAGAAAAAGAAGTTGCGTGATTTGCGGCCGTAAAAAAGTTATTTAGAGCCGCCCCAGAGAGAGGGGAAGGATACATAGGAGGCGTGAGAGGTGTTACATCTTAAAATTACCTCTCATGAACAGACTCAATAAAACCGAGTCTGCTACTTTTCTCTCTTGTTTGTGTTTGTTGCATCCAAGGATTCCCCTTTTGAGTATTTACACGTGTCTACAGAAGCGGTATATCTATTTGCAATTATATGTTCGTGTGATTATTGTTCTTCCCATTTCAGGTACGCTTTTACTGTTATATAAATGTTAATATTTTAGAAGTCAGTGTATAAACACGTGTTCGCATGTCGATGTTTTTGTAAATGACAGTTTGAAAAAAAGGACGGGTATATCCACCCGTCCATAAAAAATCCACAAATTGATTATTCTTATTCTGCGCGAAAAGTATAACTTCATTAATAGGTACATTCGGGGGGTAAAATATGCCAAAGGTCAAGTACGTTTGCTTTAAAATTTTGTGTCAAGTTCATGTCTTTTTTTCTTGTCTTTTTCTTTTTTTTTCCTCATCTTTTTCTCCACAATGTGCCTGGAACAGAAACCGAAAACTCAACTGTTTTTGATAAAATGTGTATCATGTTTCAGTTTTTTGTCCACAATGTAACTAAAACAGAAATTGATAAAATCAATTGTTTTTTATAAAATGTGTGTCATGAAGTCGAATAGTAAACAAATTTAACGATCATTTGTTTTTTAACGTTTTTATAGAGTAACATGTTTGATATTTTATACAATATAAAAGTAGTGACTGAACCTTTTTTCATCAGTATACTATTACCACTGTAGGCGTGTCTACTACTGATAATAATGCACGGACGTCCGCTGTACAAATACGGCAGTGTACGTTCTGATTCTAATGCATTTAAAAGAAGAGAACTACATGTAATAGTGAAGTCAGGGATCAAATTTAATATTTTTAGCCACTTGCTAAAAAAAGCAACTGCAAAAGTTTTCAACTTGCTATTTTAATCAAGGTACTTGCAGTAATAATTTAAAACCTCCATTCATTTTGCTAATAGAAGGATTCTATACATGTAATAATATATAATGACATTTTGCACACTCCGCTAGATGCAGGAATGTAATAATGTATACTTATGCTTACTCATATCCACCTATTTAACTAAGTTAGATAAATTTGTTCAGTGAATACATGTAGACTGAGACCTAGTGGGTTTCTTTTATTACTTGAAAAAATTAGCATGTGCTTATATTTTCTACTTGCAATCTGCCAATTTCTGTATTTAGCAAGCAAGTAAGTGTTAAATTTGAACCCTGGAAATGTAGTGAATGAAGTAGTATTCTCATGACCTATGATAAAAGTTAAGAAATAACATGTTGTTGTAATTTATCTACTACACAAGTAAAAGGGACGCATGACGCACAAGCTAACTAATAGTCTATATTTTCAAAATGATGTTGTTATTCCGGACGTAATGATCAAGTTCATATACCTGTACACAATAAATGATTGGTTAACATAAATGAGCTAGACTTTGGATAGTTATTTAACGGCTTTATAAGATATGCGGGATTTGTGATAGGTATATACCGACACAAGAGCCATGGGTATTGAGCTAAGAAAAGCTTTATTTGGAATCGACAAGACGCATACGTTCTGATTAGCTTAACCGACCACTGTAGTGGTACATTTGTATGTATGGTATGTGGCAATAGTTTGACGAGTTATACTTAGGGTGATATTTAATATGTAATACAGGATAAGTTCCCTTCGGTGGATTTACGCCATTTGCTGTGTTATTATATTGGTTTACCACCACTAATTACCTGTAAACCTCGAATGTAGTTCCTATAATAAAATGTAATCCATCCTGTTTTGATGAAAATGGGCATTATAAGTAGGGGCAAACTGCCCATTTCTATTTGATTTAATTTGTGGTTGTATGTATAATAAGCGTATTAATAGGTTTTACTGGATCACTGATGAACATTTTCGAAATTTCGACTCTATGCTTACACTTTTTGAGCAACCTTCAATGAAAACAGCTGTACCCTTGACATGTTTGGTAAACAAACAAGAACGTTCCTGCATGTCGTGTGACCCCACCATTTCTTGTGATTTTTCAAGTGGAAATAGTTTTCTATATGAACATTACACTGCTGCATTATCCAAACTTGAGTTGAATTTGCAGCAAATCATTAGTGTGTGACACTTTAACATTGGTGACTATGGGGAAAATAATAAGTGGTTTCATACCTATAGTGTCAGGTCCAATCGCAAGATCTCGTAGACTATTTCGAAGAATGACGGAATTGGCCGAGCGTTCACGATTGTGTCGTGTCGTGACCTCTGGTATCGTTCTGTAGCCCAGCGCCACAGATATATGTCTCTATCAATGAATTGAAAAAAAGTAAGTTATAACCCGGCATATATGTTCTTATTATCATCAAAATTGGTAATCAATAGGACTAGTTCCAAACGGACCTATACGCAGAATTGTCCCAACACGGCGGCGGTCAAAAATTGTAAACACATCTGAGTGTGATTGTAGATTTTTCATTTTTCTTAAGGTACTTCAGCAATTTGAATTGGTGATATTCAACCTGTGACAATGAAAACCATTTCGATGCAATATGCATTTTAAGCACAAGTTATGGCATTAAATCAAGTACGATCATCATTTATTTTATATATAGCATTTATAGAGAAAGAAATCAATAGAAATAAATGCATTACTTTATTATGTTAAAATTGAAAAATTCCAATTTGTGTGCATCCGCCCATTACTGAATAGTCAAATATGCAAATTAAATATTATCAATAGCAATGTAATCTTCAGTCATATCTAGGGCAGTTGGAAATCCAGTTTTTAAATCTGTATACCAAGCACTTAAAACATTACAAATATTGTACATAAACACATTCTCAAATTCGATTTTCAATGAGCATTATGTAGGTGACAATTTAATACACAAAGTATAGAGGTTCCTGAAGGTTTACAAATATCATGACATAATATTACAGGTAAGCTAGCCTAGGTACATGTAGTTACAATTTATGCATGGTCATGCACAATACTATTGATTGAAAACACCTACCTGGCACCTCATTTATCAAGTATGGTTTAACATGTCTAAGCATCTTAAGTAACTAACACATGTACATGTATAATGATGTCTCTAAGTTGATGTGACTTACCTCTGTACTTGGTCAAATTTGAGCCAAAATGAAATCAATTTCAAACTTCTGAATTTCAACTGCCCTTCATAATACTGAGAGGATTATGTGGATGTTATTTATTTTGATACAAGTACTCTAACTATTGCATCTAACAAGGAAACGGAGTTATTAAATACTCAGAATAATAATTGTGATTTCAAAAATCGGCGTACCGCAGCCTGTAATAGAACCACGGACTTTGCTTTCCGGGCAAGTATGCTCCCCATTACACCACCACGCAATCCGATATTTGAGTGACAAGTATGACGTTTTATTACACTAATTTCCAGTGAAATAGTGGAGTTCATGATTAAAATAAAACCTTTTATTACATTTTCATCGGTAAAAGATTGGGATTTCTCAGTGAAAGAATATTCATAATCGCTAAATATTATTAACTTACTCCGATCACAAAAATAACTAACTGCGACGTTGAGTTATGACGTCAATAACGTGTTGATGACATCGACGTTACCTTCCGATAACGTTCAATAAAGCCAATAATTTAGGTTGAAAGTATACATAAACTTGATTTAAAATGTAATAAATAGATTATTTAACTACTAGGTTCGATTATAGGGAAATCCTACACTCGATGGTAGTCTTGTTTTGTTTTTTCACTCACTCGCTTACGCTCGTTCGTGAAAATAACAACACGTCTACCATCTCGTGAAGGATTTCCCTATAATCGATCCCAGCAGTTAAATAATCTCTATATATTATCAATGTTTATATATCATGTGTGAAATACCGAAAATAACGTAATACCACTGTTGACGTTATTGACGTCATTGTTTTGGCGCAAGTACTGTATGTTGTTTCTGCATACGTTTCAAGGTTGTGAGTATATAATAAATAGAATATTTGTTGGTTTTTCGTGACTATAGGATTTATTTTCATCCCGAAGTGGGGAAACACATATTTTCACGAGTGTTTATTAAAGCACTCGGAATATATACGTTTTCTCACTTCTCGATGATAATAAATCCTATATTCACTCCAAACAAACAAATTATTTTATCTTCTAAGTTCTGAGTATATATTATGACGTAGCTCTTTAAATCTACTGAGTTCCAGCGTTGGATTTTTCACAGATAGGCGACTACATACAACGTTTTTGCTTTTGTAGAAGTAGTCTATTGTGTCTAACAAAGACACGGACTTTCAATGCATGTAATGTGGTCTAAACTGACTCAAATTGAGCTCGACACAAATTGTATTTACTTATTTTTATTAAACTTATATTTTAGAATGACTTCAATAACGTTCCATTCAGAGAACAGTAAAGGCGATTGTCCAGGAAGATTGTACGGTGACCCGCAGTCCACTAAGATAGGGGTCATTGTTGTCCAGGTAATACATGTTTACTAACAAGTGTATTCGCAACATCTCGATTAGGTTGGGGTAAAAGCCGTACTGTCGGAATGACAGGTGCTCGGTTGCGGAGATTATCGAGGCTGTCTATGAAGACAAATGATGGCAGTAATCAATTTATTTATATCATTTATGACAAGCAAGGTTTTACTCAAGCGTAACATAGCTGCCGGGAGGAAAAATGTTGTCACGGAGACTAAACACGTCTCGACCGTTTTTCTTACATACTTCCCGATTTTTACCATCAGTTCTTCCTACCAAGCATTTTGAATCAATTTGGACGGCCTCGCTTCTTTCTGTTCAAATACCTTGACATGCCTTACGTATTGATTACAATTCACCCTAAGGCTTGTAACACGACGTGCTAGAAGTACACATCAGCACAGAAATACAATTGTTCACATGTAAGGGATACGTGCGCGTTAGCGTGTGCATCTCACGGAAGCAGTCATTTCTTCTTTATGACATTCCACAAAATGGTGGCATCTTCAAGGTTTTCATACACTGTATGGTATTTGTATGCCTGTTCGTTTGTTCGTCCGAAAGAATCCTATCTCAGCCATGCATACTGTCAGGCAGAAAGTACTGAAAGCAATTTCATGAACTGCACACACATCTCAATCGCAATGAGACTGTGTGTCACGCACATGAATCGGGTCATTACTTCAAAGGTCAATATCACACTTAAAGGGGATGTTGCACTATTCTGGAACTAGTTTCATTTAAATGGGCTTTAAAAACCGTGGAAAAAGCTGAAAAAATTATCAAAACATCTTGAAATATATAGAAGATAAGACGTACCTTTTGCAAATGTGCAAAAAGACTCCAATGGAGGCAGCCATCTTTGAATGATGACGTCATCGCGCCTTTTTTCTATATATGGAAAATAGATCATAAATAGTGCTTAAATCAAATAAATGTACTGTATATTCTCTTTTTACGATTTACATGCATTTGCAGCAATATTCTTCGTTTAAAATGCTATTTATCAATATGACGTCATCAATCCAAGATGGTGGCTGCTTTCGTTTGAAAATGTTTGCAAATGTTTAAAAGATCATATCTCCTGTATATTTTACGATATTTCGATAACTTGTCAGCTTTTTCGATGGTTTTTAAAGCCCTTTTTAAATGAAGCTAGTTCCGGAATAGTGCAACAACCCCTTTAAAGGTCAATTCAAAGGATCGTCGGGGAGGACGGGTGGGGGGAGATGGCATTTGACTCTTATTGGTGACAATTCTTGTTAAATTGGCAACTTTCTAATACAACAGCAATAAATAAGTGACGCCTCTATTTTTAAACCAAAGACAGAATAAACCCATTTAATTCTTTTTACTGTCATTTACGACAGGAATGGTGGGGTTTGAACGAAGAAATCCTACGGCGAGCGAAACAGATTTCGGAAGAAGGTCATTTTGTTACACTGGTACCCGATCTATACAGTGGTTTGGTAACAGCAGATTATGAACAGGGTGCTCATCTGATGGAGCACATGGACTGGACAAGCGGGGTCAAGGACATCCACGGTGCAGCCAAGTATCTGCTGTCTAAAGACTGCAATAAGGTAAGTAACTTAGGGCCGGTGACTTGGCAACGTAAACATCGAGCGGACATCGCTGCTAGAAAAAATATTTTTTTCTCATCTGCTACCGATATATTTTGGACTTTGATGACAGATACCAAGGAACTAACGACCCCGGTCCTTACGGTATTTGTGATTGTGAAATTCTGACTTTGATTTCGTGAATTTTGAATGATGTCTGCTTTACGTGCGATAACCCAGTGGGTGGGGTAGACGCATTGGTATAAATAATCTCACCGCCGCTATTTGGAACTTTTTTCGTTACGCATGAGTGAATAGCCGATATAAGAGATGTTCGAACTCCGTTTCAACAGCTGAGTGAGTAACGGTTTTGTACAACAATCAGTATTGTTAAATATATAAGCCTATAACTGGACAATTATCGACGCGCTCATTGTTGGTCGTATGGCCTTACCAGCTTTAATACCGCCTCGATAAAATCAAAGTACTGAAACTACCGTATGTTGCCTACAGAAAAAGCATTGGTCTTGCCATAAGATAACGATAACTATGGATACCTCGTACGACACTGATGAAACCTGTCCAAAGCAGCTAATTAACTCAAAACTTAGCAAAATAAAACAGGAAATGGATTATTCCCGGTCAGATTTCGGAGACGACGATACGTCCCTCATGTATGAACCAGTGGAATTAACAAGCACACAGATACCAAATAGTACTTTTTTTCTTGACATCGATACTAAGCTAGCCAGCTTACCTAGATCTTTATTCGCCAATGAGTTGCTATCGTTATGTAAAGATGATGCAGGAACGCTAAACATGTATCGACTCCACTTAGCTAGTCAAGCGAGACAATACCCAGAATGTCCGAAAACGCGACTTGTTAATAGGAAAAGATCCGGAAAGTCCTCCAAAGAAACCAAATTAGCTGAAGATTGTTACATCTTATACGCCTTCATTGATGGTGATCGATCACGTGAAATAATCGATGTATTCTCCACTGTTCACTGTAGTGATGACACATTAAACGAATCGTTAATTCCTTGTGCTCAGCAACAATATTTCACTGCCACAACCTTCCAGACTGACGAACAAACGCGCCAACAATTAGAATGTCCCGACATCATAGCCATTCTAATGAAAGTTCAAATGGACGTATCTTACCTTGCTCAAAGGAGAAATGAAGATGCCCAGTTAATGCTAGAGCTTAAGACCGATATGGCAGCAGCAACAACAAATCTACGGCTGATTAACGCGACCGTATCTAGTATTCGCGCGAAAGTCTGCGACGATGGCAACAGTAAAATAGACAAACTACAATCTGAAATATGCTCATTGAGCTCGACACTCGGTGTAATAAACAAAAAGGTAAATGACGCAAAACTCCATGGGTCCTTACCACAGCCATCTGAAATTCGTGTACTGGAACCATCAGATACCACAAAGGACGCGGATAAAGCCCCAATCAGCAGTAAGCTAAATGTTACACAAAAAGCAGATATGACTGTCCTTACTTCTCCACCAGGAAGAGGCAAATTACTGTCAACCGCTGAGAGAGCCAAAACGTTTGCCCAAGCATGTTCTCAGCCTAGCACTCCTAGCATTCCTAGCAATGCTACAAATAAAATAGTAGTGCCTAAATATAATACCGCTGAAACTAGGCCTAAGACAATACCACCTCCAGTCACAGTAAGTAAAGCGACCGCGATACGGCAAACCCCGCCAACCGAGTCTATCAACAGAAATCGACCAACAGACAGTAGCATTAGTCAGGCTACAGAGAACTCGGACAGCGCTACTGCCGATCATGGTCGCTTTACTGCCGTGCGCCGGAAAAGGGTTTCGACATTTTTTCTTGGTAATTTTGAAACAGACGTAACTGCAGGTGACTTCTACGACTATCTTGAAACCAAGGGTATGAAAATAACGCATCTGAAACTGTTTTATAATACATTTAGCACATCTGCCAGAATTAATATCCCAAGTGAGTACGACGAAATTGTATTGGGTGAAAGTTTTTGGCCGAATGATATTATAGTGAGACGTTGGGAAAACAGGTCCGAGTGGACGAAGGATAGGGACGACAAAAGACGAAATACAAACGGTAATGAAAGACCCCGACGACGCCGTACAAACTTGAACGATGAGAATTATACACAGAGGGCTCATGAAATACCTAATGATTTATACAGACGAAACTACCAAGACGATAGTGATTATAAGCATAGGTCACGCGACTCTTATGAACATAACCCTCGTGACAATCGGTATTATGAGGATGACAGTATAGACGTACGTAACGACAGCAACAGCGAGACATATGAACACAATGCACATGGTTACTGGTCGGACAAGTTGAAACGTGACAAACTTGATCAATGCACGTGGCCTGGTGGTCACGATTATTGATTTGTATGATATTATTAGTGCACACTAAAGACGTATATATCAAATGCTTCACAGTATGCGCTCATTGTATATATCTTACTTAGTTATGTTACTGTCATTATTATGTTGGAATGTACGTGGTATTTTGTCTTCAGCGTATCCACTTTCTTGCATGTTGCAAGACTACAGCATTGATATTGCCCTAATATGTGAACACAAATTGTTCTCACACTCTAAAGACTTCTTAAACAGTATTCATCAAGATTATTCTGCGCTATCCATTGAGACAAACCCTCAGAATATATATAGTCGTGCAACATGTGGGCAAGGAGGTGCAGCTTTCCTGTATAAATCTAACCTTCAACCATATATATCAAGAATCGATGATATTGAAAGCGAACGCATTATCGGCATTCGAGTGAACCTGCACAACAGCAATCCGTTGTATATATTTTGTGCATATTTGCCCGCTGATAGTGCAATTATACCTTTTCAAGAAGCACTTAGTGAGTTACATGCCCTTACCTCGTTCTATTCCTCACAAGGTAACGTTATAGTTGCTGGCGATTTTAACGCACAAATCATTAATGACACGTTCTCTGTACCATCAGGATCGCTTGCGAAATCAAGGTTATTCTCAAACTTTGTAAACGAAAATAGCCTCTCTCCGATAAATTTATCTCTTAAAAGAGATGGCCCTGACTACAGCTTTATTCCTACGAAAGCAATGATCGACCATGTTCTCGCTGACCAAAATACGCTACCATGGTTTAAAAAGTTTACCATACTGGACGAAACGGCAGTAGTTTCCTCCGACCATCTGCCGTTTATTACTACTCTTGATGTGCCTATATATACCGCAAATACGTTTTCAGTCCCGCGTGTGGGTATAACATGGAACAAAATAACGGAAAAGCATATAGCTGACTATCAATGCGAAATAGCACTACAACTACAGTGCATAGAAACGCAGTATGATTCCCTAACAGTTGACAATATTTCGACCGCTATTGTAGGAGCGCTCCATTTTGCAGCCGTTAAAACACTCCCAAAGAGCAAGTTTAACAAACATGCTAAGCCGTATTGGACTCTAGATGTAAAAGAGGCTCACACTGTAGCTAGACACTTCCGACGCATCTGGTTATCTCAGGGCAAACCTCGTGGTAATTGGAACGAATCATATCGTGATTATAAACGTGCGAAATCCCAGTTTCGTAGAATCCAGCGAATAGAATCTGAGAAATATCAAGATCAAATGTACGCCGAATTAGATGAAGCGGCAGAACTTGATTATAGGTTATTCTGGAAATTGCTTCGCAAACGCAATAGAACGAGTCCAGTCACATGCCACGAGCTAATAATTGATGGAGTAACGTATAGCCCGGAAAGCGCTGTTGTTGACGGATTTGCAGCCCACTTTAAAACAGTATTCGAGGAAAGTAAGACTGAAAGCGCTCTTGAAAACTTTGTGCAATCAATAAAAACGCGCATAAAGGACTTTGAGCAGGAAAATAATGATGCACACTTTACAATCTTAGAGTCCAATATCAACCATGATGACATCGCGAAAATTGTGAAGAACTTAAAGAGGCGCAAAGCTTGTGGTATCGATAACATTCAGAATGAGCATGTAATCTACGGTGGTAACGTAATCATTCGTTATATAGTCATGCTATTCAATAAAATAATGGACACCGAATCCACTCCCGTTTCATGGCAAACGAGTATAGTCATCCCAATCTTCAAAGGCGGTGGCAAATCTAAGTCCGATCCCGGCAATTATCGGCCAATAGCTTTGTTACCGTGTTTCGCTAAAATGTTCGAAGCCTTGATACGCATGAGAGCTAACTCTTACCTGAAAATGAAACCAGCCAAATTCCCAAACTCTCAACAACAAGGGTTCCAGGAGAATCTAAGCTGCATTACAACCGCCTTCAATATGACCGAAACAATATTTTACCTACTTGAATATAATAGCAAAGTATGCGTTGCTTTCCTTGACATAAAAGGCGCTTTTGATACAGTCTGGCATGATGGACTGTTTCTGAAAATCGGAGAACTCGGTATTACAGGGAAGTTATGGCGTATCATCAGAAACTCTTATAAATCCCTAAATTGCACCGTGCGCATAAATGGATGTACGTCACAGTCCGTACCAATCAAACGTGGAGTCCGTCAGGGGGGTGTAATGTCAACTTTTCTGTACTTAGTATTCATTAATGATCTCCTTCTGCAGTTAGAAGAATCAATATATAGTGCAAATATATTTAGAGTTAAAGCTGGTAAACCAACCCTCGCCGACGACATTTCTCTAATTGCAACTAGTCCTCATAACCTCCAAAAGCTTTTGGACATTGTATACGTGTACGCCAAAACATGGAAATTTGATATAAATGCTTCTAAATCGTGTGTAATGACATTTGGTTCCAAGAAAAATGCGATATTGCCAAGACTGTTATATGGCGATTGCTATCTCGAAAATGTCAAGTCTGTTGTCCACTTAGGTATTCGCCAGGACATGTTTCTCAAAAGTAATGACCGTACGGCCGAACGATGTCAAAAGGCCAAGAATGCGTTTCACGCCATGATAGGTCTCGGGGTTCGTCCGTCCGGCTTAAATCCGCTGACCTCAGTTAGCCTTTACAAAAAGATAGTTATCCCCACTGCGCTTTATGGATGCGAGCTCTGGAATAGTCTCACTAATACAGAGTTGGACATGTTAAGCAGATTACAACATTATGTAGTCAAACGGATACAAGGGTTCTCGGTAAGGACAAGGTCCGATATGTGCGAGTCAATGCTTGGTCTGAAACGCTTAACTTCGGAGATAGACCAACGCAAATTAATGTTCCTCCGTAAAACATTATCGTTGTCTCCGGATACATTGTGCCATACAATTTTTATTCGCCGTTATGTACAATTCATTACTTCAGCGAGTACGGTACAGAAAGGTTTCATTCCTGATATATGCAAACTCCTTTACAAATATAACTTGCAATATATTGTAAATGCCTTTATGAAAGATCCCCAGTCATTGCCAAGTAAAATAATATGGCGAAATCAAGTGAAACAATCTATCCAAACGATGGAATCGCACTCATGGCTATATAGGGTTAACAGCGACCCGGATTTAACGATGTTCAGGAGGATTCATCAGGAAATAAAACCTGCCTTACTCTGGACAATACCGTCCAACAGAACTGATCTTGCAATAGCAAATAAAATAGCCCGCCTTTGGGTTGAGACGCCTTTAAGACAGGAATCATACTGTCCAGTTTGTCAAACACCCTTCCTAATAAGAGCGGTGCATATTATTTCAGAATGTACATATACACTTAATATGAGAATTAAATTTTTAAATGACGTTAATAAGGATGTAAGCCCTAATCTAAGATATGAGTTAGATACTTCCGAGCCATTATCGTTCACATGTAAAGTCCTCGGCGAGCCACCTCGGACAGATATTGATAATGAATCGTACAATCAGTTCTATCATCTCGCATCAAGATTTGCGAGTGTCTGTATTGACAAATTTATATTCTTCACTCAGAATATGTAATATGTTGTCATTTAAAAACAAATGTTAAGCGAAACTCGAAATATGCCAAGACATTGCTAGTGTTAAATTAGTTTGCATATGAGCTCAGTGCAGAGCGCACGATTGGTATTATTATTTCTACTACACATTACAATAATGTAATCATCTGTGTAAATGTATATATTAACCTCTATCACATCTATGTAAATGTATATATTAATCTCTATCTATCTCTCTTTCTCTCTCTCTTTTTCTATCTCTCTCTCATATGATATTTTGCCATGATTATGTTGTTCTAAATGTATTCATATTAATACTATTTCATAATCTCCTGCATGGAGGAAATAAAGATATTGAATTGAATTGAATTGAACATGTACATGTATAATGATGTCTCTAAGTTGATGTGACTTACCTCTGTACTTGGTCAAATTTGAGCCAAAATGAAATCAATTTCAAACTTCTGAATTTCAACTGCCCTTCATAATACTGAGAGGATTATGTGGATGTTATTTATTTTGATACAAGTACTCTATTGCATCTAACAAGGAAACGGAGTTATTAAATACTCAGAATAATAATTGTGATTTCAAAAATCGGCGTACCGCAGCCGGTAATAGAACCACGGACTTTGCTTTCCGGGCAAGTATGCTCCCCATTACACCACCACGCAATCCGATATTTGAGTGACAAGTATGACGTTTTATTACACTAATTTCCAGTGAAATAGTGGAGTTCATGATTAAAATAAAACCTTTTATTACATTTTCATCGGTAAAAGATTGGGATTTCTCAGTGAAAGAATATTCATAATCGCTAAATATTATTAACTTACTCCGATCACAAAAATAACTAACTGCGACGTTGAGTTATGACGTCAATAACGTGTTGATGACGTCGACGTTACCTTCCGATAACGTTCAATAAAGCCAATAATTTAGGTTGAAAGTATACATAAACTTGATTTAAAATGTAATAAATAGATTATTTAACTACTAGGTTCGATTATAGGGAAATCCTACACTCGATGGTAGTCTTGTTTTGTTTTTTCACTCACTCGCTTACGCTCGTTCGTGAAAATAACAACACGTCTACCATCTCGTGAAGGATTTCCCTATAATCGATCCCAGCAGTTAAATAATCTCTATATATTATCAATGTTTATATATCATGTGTGAAATACCGAAAATAACGTAATACCACTGTTGACGTTATTGACGTCATTGTTTTGGCGCAAGTACTGTATGTTGTTTCTGCATACGTTTCAAGGTTGTGAGTATATAATAAATAGAATATTTGTTGGTTTTTCGTGACTATAGGATTTATTTTCATCCCGAAGTGGGGAAACACATATTTTCACGAGTGTTTATTAAAGCACTCGGAATATATACGTTTTCTCACTTCTCGATGATAATAAATCCTATATTCACTCCAAACAAACAAATTATTTTATCTTCTAAGTTCTGAGTATATATTATGACGTAGCTCTTTAAATCTACTGAGTTCCAGCGTTGGATTTTTCACAGATAGGCGACTACATACAACGTTTTTGCTTTTATAGAAGTAGTCTATTGTGTCTAACAAAGACACGGACTTTCAATGCATGTAATGTGGTCTAAACTGACTCAAATTGAGCTCGACACAAATTGTATTTACTTATTTTTATTAAACTTATATTTTAGAATGACTTCAATAACGTTCCATTCAGAGAACAGTAAAGGCGATTGTCCAGGAAGATTGTACGGTGACCCGCAGTCCACTAAGATAGGGGTCATTGTTGTCCAGGTAATACATGTTTACTAACAAGTGTATTCGCAACATCTCGATTAGGTTGGGGTAAAAGCCGTACTGTCGGAATGACAGGTGCTCGGTTGCGGAGATTATCGAGGCTGTCTATGAAGACAAATGATGGCAGTAATCAATTTATTTATATCATTTATGACAAGCAAGGTTTTACTCAAGCGTAACATAGCTGCCGGGAGGAAAAATGTTGTCACGGAGACTAAACACGTCTCGACCGTTTTTCTTACATACTTCCCGATTTTTACCATCAGTTCTTCCTACCAAGCATTTTGAATCAATTTGGACGGCCTCGCTTCTTTCTGTTCAAATACCTTGACATGCCTTACGTATTGATTACAATTCACCCTAAGGCTTGTAACACGACGTGCTAGAAGTACACATCAGCACAGAAATACAATTGTTCACATGTAAGGGATACGTGCGCGTTAGCGTGTGCATCTCACGGAAGCAGTCATTTCTTCTTTATGACATTCCACAAAATGGTGGCATCTTCAAGGTTTTCATACACTGTATGGTATTTGTATGCCTGTTCGTTTGTTCGTCCGAAAGAATCCTATCTCAGCCATGCATACTGTCAGGCAGAAAGTACTGAAAGCAATTTCATGAACTGCACAAACATCTCAATCGCAATGAGACTGTGTGTCACGCACATGAATCGGGTCATTACTTCAAAGGTCAATATCACACTTAAAGGGGATGTTGCACTATTCTGGAACTAGTTTCATTTAAATGGGCTTTAAAAACCGTGGAAAAAGCTGAAAAAATTATCAAAACATCTTAAAATATATAGAAGATAAGACGTACCTTTTGCAAATGTGCAAAAAGACTCCAATGGAGGCAGCCATCTTTGAATGATGACGTCATCGCGCCTTTTTTCTATATATGGAAAATAGATCATAAATAGTGCTTAAATCAAATAAATGTACTGTATATTCTCTTTTTACGATTTACATGCATTTGCAGCAATATTCTTCGTTTAAAATGCTATTTATCAATATGACGTCATCAATCCAAGATGGTGGCTGCTTTCGTTTGAAAATGTTTGCAAATGTTTAAAAGATCATATCTCCTGTATATTTTACGATATTTCGATAACTTGTTCAGCTTTTTCGATGGTTTTTAAAGCCCTTTTTAAATGAAGCTAGTTCCGGAATAGTGCAACAACCCCTTTAAAGGTCAGTTCAAAGGATCGTCGGGGAGGACGGGTGGGGGGAGATGGCATTTGACTCTTATTGGTGACAATTCTTGTTAAATTGGCAACTTTCTAATACAACAGCAATAAATAAGTGACGCCTCTATTTTTAAACCAAAGACAGAATAAACCCATTTAATTCTTTTTACTGTCATTTACGACAGGAATGGTGGGGTTTGAACGAAGAAATCCTACGGCGAGCGAAACAGATTTCGGAAGAAGGTCATTTTGTTACACTGGTACCCGATCTATACAGTGGTTTGGTAACAGCAGATTATGAACAGGGTGCTCATCTGATGGAGCACATGGACTGGACAAGCGGGGTCAAGGACATCCACGGTGCAGCCAAGTATCTGCTGTCTAAAGACTGCAATAAGGTAAGTAACTTAGGGCCGGTGACTTGGGGCCGGTAACTCAAGGCCGGTAACTTAGTGACAGTGACGCATTATTTAAATCAAATACTATTTTCATGTCATAATATATGATGACATATGATAACCGGAGCGAGCTAGCGGTTTACTTCAGATGGATGTTTGTCATTGTGCAAACTCAGTACTCGGTTACCATCTTTAAACAATGAATAAATAAATATCGTAAACGCTAGCCGATTTATGATTTTAGTAATTAATAAATAACGGTTATGACTGTTCACTTTGATACATGTGAACCGGTTACTAAAACCAAACTGGGAAAACAAGGGACAGTTGCCATACAACTGATCGATATTGTGGCTGTGAATTAAATTTGTCACAAAATCACCGTATGTAATAACACCCTTATCCATTTTAAACAGGTAGGCGTTACTGGATTCTGCATGGGCGGGGCGTTAAGCATTCTGTCTGCTGCTTTGGTGCCTGATATATCCGCCGCGGCACCCTTTTACGGTACTCCTAAACCAGGGATTTGCGACATGGGATCGATCCGAATTCCTATGCAGGCTCACTTTGGCGAACTTGACCCTTTTAAAGGGTTTTCATCCCCGGAAGATGCGAGAGGTTTGGAAGCAAAACTAACAGGACAATGTGACTTCCGGTTGTACACGTATCCAGCAGGACATGCGTTTAATTTTTCAAGTAGTCCTAATTATAGCAAAGAGTCGGACGAATTGTCGATGCAACGATTGATACAGTTTATGACAACTCACTTGGGACAATGATTATATGTATCGTAGACTCACTGTAGCCAATAGCTACCTCGTAAACTCATTGTAGACACAATAGTCCAAATAAACTATGTACATAATATAGTCTTCAGAATCGGCATGTCTAAACTACTAAGTTCTTTAAGCACCAAACCTCTTTCGCCTTTCACCCCAAATACCGTCCAAAACTGTTGTTTGTGGAGTGATATATAAAACTACACAAGAAAATTGTTTTCTGATCATTTTTTGACAACAAAATAATGTCTTTCCCGTAAGTTAATCGTAAAACAAAGTTAATTGTTGAGTTGTATCCTATTGGTAAAAACCAGCCACCGTAAATTGTCGAGATGAAATCTGGGTGCTTAGCAAACTTTAGTAGTATATATGTACACATATGTACAGGTCACATATAGGTCAAAGATCATAATTTCTCTCAGAAAGATTGTGCATCAATATGTGTCCTGTTAGGGCCATCTTACCATCGCATCTTACCATCGACCAGCGTATCTTACCATCGACCATCCCATCTTACTATCGCATCTTACCATCGACCATCGCATCTTACCATCGACCATCGACCTAGGTCGATGGTAAGATGCGATGGTCGATGGTAAGATGCGATGGTAAGATGGCCCTAACAGGACACCGTAATATAACTAGTGTTTAACTGTCTCGGTGTGTAAGACATGTATATGGTAGACGTTTCCTATCTTCCTGTGGAGATGTGGTAGCTGGCTTGCATCGCATGTGAGAGGTTCCTGGATTTACATTAAAGTTGCCCGGCCATGTTTTGTTTCATGAACATGTTTATGTTTATTTAAATCGAAATCAATACACAACAATATACATTTGGCAATATCTGTGAAAAACAAGAATAAGATTTTATTTGATGACGTAGACAACTTTTGAACAGGTAAATTAATCCACAGGGATATGTATTTATCAATTATCTGGCAATAGTTGTGCAGCTATGCAATTCAGATTTACCTCATTTCCCCGTGCAGTCACGCAGTGGTAAAAGTAGTATCTACGTCATGCAAATAATACTTATTTTTTACATACAACTTAGTAGCGGATTTAAATACATGTTTCTCCCCGGGACTATCAAGAAATGTTCATATGATGTTTAAAAGTTAAATTTGTTAATTGATAATATTACAAAAAGGGTGGCCATTCATCTTAAAATAACACTTATAAATAGCTAAGTTACATTTCATTTCATATATTTTAAATGGATTGTACAATTTTGACCAAAAAATGTATGAAATCCATCAATATATCCTTTAAAGAATCGTCCAATAAAATTGAAAATAAAATCGACGTGATATTCGGATTACATTCGGACAGCGCTTTAAAGAACGTGTTTAAAATTTGAGCAAAAAGATGATGACAAAAAAATAAATATTTTATTAACATTTTAAGCCAGGTTACTCCTAAGTATCGTCTGGTGTATATCCTGCATAGGCGGGTGAATAAAGTAGGAATTGATCTACCTTAATTTGGCATCCATCTATTTGCATATACCATCGTCTAGTAGTTTGTTAATGATCTGACTCTAGAAAATCGCGGAACAATTTCCAATCGGGGTGGGAGTATGGCTATGTTTGTAAATACAGATATATAGGAGACACTACCTTGCTGTTAAGCTAGCTGTTTTGCGTATGCGGTAGCGGGCTCGCTTAGCATGTGAGAGGTCACGAGTTCAATTCTCCGCATGGATGGACGAATTAAGTAGGCACTGCTTTGCACGGTTACATATCTATCGCTGAAAGAATTCAAATACATGATTTCTGGGCATCTTTTATCTCGACTGTGACAGCATGAGAACTAGCCATACATTCAAAAAATGATAGAAACACATGCTATATGTCTTCTTTTTTTTTTGGTCTTTTTTTGTTTTTGTTAAACCACTCATTATATCCACATGGCGTTGATCAGCTACCTTCGAAATTCATCATAATTATACGAAATAAAGTAGCTATGCCGCCAACAACAGCCATATTTTACAAAATATATATACCCTTTCTAAACCTACTGACGACGATGTATATAGTTTGAGAATCCAAGGTCTATGGAGGCAAAATAAACGGCTTTAACCAGGCAGGCCAAACCCCAAATCTCGAGCTTCGAATTAAGAGTTACCAACAAATAATTCATTTTACACATATTCATTCACGGGTATCTTAAAAGCCTGTCAATAAAATTGAACATATACATTATTGTATGATATGAACACTTGGATAGAGCTTTGATAAACAGTTTCATAGTATAATTTTGTCATTATTTGGCGAGTAAGTTTCTTTAAATGGACAGAATACGGTAAACCCGGATCAACAATTTGCTGGATACTCCCATTTGCAATATTTCGTGCACTGCTTCGCAGCATTACTCGAATATAAATAGAAGGTTTCCATATTGGTTACGTCATCGCGCCTTAGATTCCCGCCAAAACAAATTTGCATTCAAAATCCAAGTTATCATCAAAATTGTGCAAGCCGATTGCTCCATCAATAGCTTATTTACATGAAAGCAGTGATAAAACCTTCACCTGCTTGTAAAAAACCAAACATGCAACGCAAATTATACATCAACACGTGTGGGTGGCGGCCATATTGTTTACATAGCAACAGTGCACTATTTGCTGTGCCGTTGCCTTCTGGCTAACAAAATGGTTACATTTTGAACATACCGAAGCTCGATATACACACGAGGCGGGATCCCAAAGAATGGGGGGAGGGGGGGGGGGGTGGGGGGGGATTGACGAGTTTTCACGATTGGGTTTCTCCTTAAAGTTGTACAGTCCCTATTTTAACTGGTAATAACTCATGAATATGAATGAGTCACGTGTGAAGTAGTTTCAAATCGACGAACACCCCAAAAGTCGGTATATGAGAAGAAATCGATACGTAAAATTTCACATTTTTATTTAGCCTCCGTACAGGTAACATCGATAAATATACGGCTCCAGAATATATGTGATAAAAAATAGTTGCCCGGAACGGGATTTGAACCACAGTCTTGCACTTGTAAAATTTGAAAGATGTACGCTGAACGTCTAGACCACTGCTATTTATTGGTATTTTGTAGCATTTTTAACACTAAACAGGCATTACGTAATAACAAGAGCACGCATACAAACTCATCAAGCGCTAAATAACAAGTCGATATATGGTTGATTTGAGACGAAGTATTAGTTTCATATTGATAAGATACAGTTTTACACCAGGCAATGAAAAGAAATATAAAAATATCGGACAGGGAAAGCAGCATTCAAGGACGACAGTCAACCACAAAACACAAACACGCAAACAGACAAACGAGAAGGCAAAAGTAATAAAAAATACAAACGACATCACAAACACAAAGGGGTTGACAATAGGGCTACCGCCTTGGAACGGTCAGTGGCAACAATGGCCACTGGGGGTTTAAACCGGTTCTAGGGTGCACCAAACCTCACACTTACCCTGCTGTCATCCCATTAAAACAGGACAGTGTAAATAAAGAAATCCCCGCCATGATCTTATCTCTAACCAACAAGGCAACATCAATAGGCAATATAAGTAAAACACAAATATGCTCGTGTTAATATAATACAAAAAAACAATAGCGTAGAAAGCCACAATGAAGGTACTCAATGACTTGGCAGAAGCCAGTGCAACAAGAGAATAAACCATTAAGGGCACGACAGGAAAGATCATAGACAAACATCAAACGCCACCGTCCCAATGGGCTTTAGGTAGGCGTCATCATAGGGTCCACAGCCTGTCCGGTCATCGTACAATTAAAGAGGAAAGCATAGTGGCGAACTGTAAAAGGGTCCACCACTAAGGATGCAGTACGTTGCAAAATGATAGGGTCATAACCTCTTTTGATAAACCTTTTAACAAGTTTAACAAAGATAGTATGAAAGTGATCATGACCAAGAATCTTACGAAGTTTATAAATCACATCACCATAGAAGTCAGGTTGTGATAGTCCTTGTCGCAGAAGAGTCCTTAAATTACTTTTATATTTGGAAAGAAGATCAGGGTTACGATAATAACATTTTGCAAAGGTTTTACGAAGTTTATGGTAACGGTAACCCTGATTGAGTAGCTTTTTAGTTATACAAATATTACGAATATTAAAGTCCGCAACTCGAGTACAAGCTCTTGAAAAACGAATAAGTTGAGACACATACACCCCATAAGAAGTTGCTCGGGGAACATCCCCATCCAAGTGGGGGTAATTAACAATTGCAAAATTAAAATTACGTCTCTTGTCATACATTTTGCTAATTATTTCACCATTTTCAATCGAGAGATCTAAATCAAGAAAAGAAGCGTTATTGTCAGATATATTAGCTTTATTAAGCTGAAGTTCTTTAGGACAAATATGATCAACCATAGTTGGAAAGAAAAGGTTGTCAATGTTCAGTATGTCATCCAGATACCGAGAGGTGTCATTAAAAGTTAACATGAGGCCATCCTTAAAAAATAAATATTTGATTTCTGTTTCCCGACACAGGATTTCATCAATGAATAGGTAGGTAGGTGAGTTCTTTTCCTAAGGACAAAAAACACCTAAAGAAATTAAAGAAAAATATACTGAAAATAGCAAGAAACAAAATATACTTTTAAAGAATTTTTATAAAAAGTTTTAGGTAGGGACCTTTTTTGTGGGTAGGTAGGGAAACAGCAAACCAACAATTTGTTATGGTCGGCCTGATACTGCTTGACAAAATCATCAAGATCGCAGAGTGTCCCTTTTAATTTGTGATGTGTGCATAAAAGTGTCCGATAAAATGCCTCTCTATGCCGGACTCCACCTTCATCTAATTCTCGTATATGTTAATTAGATCGAAGGAATTATAAACATGTTATTTGAAACTTAATATGCATGTTTGAATACCCGAACCATAAAATATATATAGTATTCCATTTATCACACAACTTTCGATGTGGGTGTGTAATAAAGCCATGCTATGTTTATCACATTGCGATAGTGCTACAAACCCGATTCATCATTCGGTATTTTACTTTCAGCTCGGAGTTAAATTACCGGATTACGGAAATCGACTAGGTACATGTAGCTCCGTTGTTCGGTGTCGTACGGAGAAGACCGAGTCAACATACGACATCATCATACGCAATCGTACGACAACGATATATATAGGCAGCAACACTAGTAAATCCTGCTTACACGCGTAAATCCTGCTTTTACGGCTTTTTTGAAGATATATCTTACATTCGTGCCTATTTAATATTGCATGAATTAAACTTGTTACAAAGCTACCATCATGTACTTTTATCCAATCTCGTTTAACAAATTCAGTATTAAACAGGCACTCGTGTAAGATCCTCTATTGATAATTAAATTGTACACACTGCGTAAACCACTTCAATATTAATTAAAAGTGTTTCACCTAACAATAACCCGTATGCACGACTGTCCGGACAATATAATATTGATTTTAGTCCGAAGCAAACTATATTGACAAGTGCTATTCCTTACCCCATTTGGCAAAACAAACTTGCAACGACCCACTGAAAAAGTCGCCGAAATTGTATTGAAGTGTAATCTTATCTGCTTACACAACTGGACGAAAAAACTTTTATCCAGATAACATGGATAATGCACCATCGGAGTTAATGGTGTACTGCGGCCGTCACATGTTTGGAGCATGCGAACTTCCTTTAGTCTGGTATAGTATACACTCCTGGGGATTATGTACGTTGCGAGAACAGGTTAGTGCATAGAACGAAAGGTTAGAATAATGAATTTTTGAACACATTTTGACGGTGTTTACTTTGTGTTGCTTATCATGGAACTCTGACAATTTCCAACACAAAACACATACTTGGAATTGTTAAAGTAATATCCGATCATCATTCTTATCATTTCATTTTCGTAAATTGTGCTATCTGGTTATGCCAATACATTGTCACATTTGGTAGAAATTATGTATAAAATCATCAAAGTATCGAATTTGTGAAAAAATATTTCCAACGTTGTACGGGTGATGTTAAAGTCATGTCAATATACATAATTATGCCAAACAAATTTCAACTACTTAAACTAAAGCACTTAGAACCTATCTGTAAGTACGCTACGAAGTAGATGGGATCCCCTTACTAAAAGTTA
The DNA here is from genome assembly GCA_037043455.1 of Cyrtodaria siliqua. Lineage (NCBI taxonomy): Eukaryota > Metazoa > Mollusca > Bivalvia > Adapedonta > Hiatellidae > Cyrtodaria > Cyrtodaria siliqua. The sequence goes on from JAWPHD010010052.1 coordinate 27,515, forward strand.
GCATCTACATCAATAGCTGTACTACGTAAGAACGTACTTGTTTGTTTACTAAACAAGTCAAGGGTACAGCTGTTTTCATTGATGTTGCTCACAAAGTGTAAGCATAGAGTCGAAATTTCGAAAATGTTCATCAGTGATCCAGTAAAACCTATTAACATGCTACCACAAAATCGAATAGAAATAGGCATTTTTCCCCTACTTATAATGCCCATTTCCATCAAAACAGGAGGGATTATTTTTATTATAGGAACTACATTCGATGTTTACAGGTAATTAGTGGTGGTAAACCAATATAATAACACAGCAAATGGCGTAAATCCACCGAAGGGAACTTATACTGTATTACATATTAAATATCACCCTAAGTATATCTCGTCAAACTATTGCCACATACCATACATACACCACTTCAGTTATATCTCGTCAGACTATTGCCACATACCATACATACCACTTCAGTGATATCTCGTCAAACTATTGCCACATACCATACATACCACTTCAGTGATATCTCGTCAAACTATTGCCACATACCATACATACAAATGTACCACTACAGTGGTCGGTTAAGCTAATCAGAACTTATGCGTCTTGTCGATTCCAAATAAAGCTTTTCTTAGCTCAATACCCATGGCTCATGTGTCGGTATATACCTATCACAAATCCCGCATATCTTATAAAGTCGTTAATAGTGCAGTTGTATGCATAACCTAGCTCATTTATTTTAACCGATCATTTATTGTGTACAGGTAATTACGTTCGAAAAAAAAAACAATATCATTTTCAAAATATAGAAAACTAATTTTCCACTTGAAAAATCACCAGAAACGTTGGGGTCACATGTAAGAAAGTTCTTGTTTGCTTACTAAATAGGTCAAGGGTACAGCTGTTTTTGGTGATGGTTGCTCACAACGTGTAAGCAGAGTCGAAATTTGGAAAATGTTCATCAGTGATCCATTTAAACCTATTAATACGCGTCTTATACATACAACCACAAAATCGAACAGAAATGGGCAGTTTTCTCTTACTTATAATGCCCATTGCCATCAAAAAAGGGGGATTACTTTTTATTATAGGAACTACATTCGACTACATCTCGGAGGTTTTACATCTCGGAGGTTTACATGCAATTAGCTCTGTGCTCGGTGAAACACAATTGGCTTATTATGGCTCCCCCACACAAAGTGTGGTAGGGGAGCCATATTGATTTTGTGCTTTCTGTCTGTCTGTAGGTCTGTCTGTAGGTCTGTCTGTAGGTCTGTGTCACAAACGATGTCCGATCAATAACTAAAAAATGGTTGGACCTAGGGTCCTCAAACTTGGAAGGATGGTTGGTCATGACAAGTAGATGACCTCTGTTGATTTTGGGGTCACTAGGTCAAAGGTCAAGGTTGCGGTGACATTGACTATCAAAACGATGTCCGATCAATAACTAGAGAACGGTTAAACCTAGGGTCCTCAAACTTAGAAGGGTGGTTGGTCATGACAAGTAGATGACCCCTATTGATTTTGGGGTCACTAGGTCAAAGGTCAAGGTTGCGGTGACATTGACTATCAAAACGATGTCCGATCAATAACTAGAGAATGGTTCGACCTAGGGTCCTCAAACTTGGAAGGATTGTTGGTCATGACAAGTAGATGACCGCTATTGATTTTGGGGTCACTAGGTCAAAGGTCAAGGTTGCGGTGACATTGACTATCAAAACGATGTCCGATCAATAACTAGAGAATGGTTAGACCTAGGGTCCTCAAACTTGGAAGGATGGTTGGTCATGACAAGTAGATGACCCCTATTTATTTTGGGGTCACTAGGTCAAAGGTCAAGGTTGCGGTGACATTGACTATCAAAACGATGTCCGATCAATAACTAGAGAATGGTTGGACCTAGGGTCCTCAAACTTGGAAGGATGGTTGGTCATGACAAGTAGATGACCTCTGTTGATTTTGGGGTCACTAGGTCAAAGGTGAAGATTGCGGTGACATTGACTATCAAAACGATGTCCGATCAATAACTAGAGAATGGTTGGACCTAGGGTCCTCAAACTTGGAAGGATGGTTGGTCATGACAATTAGATGACCTCTATTGCTTTTGGGGTCACTAGGTCAAAGGTCAAGGTTGCGGTGACATTGACTATGAAAACGATGTCCGATCAATGACTAGAGAATGGTTGGACCTAGGGTCCTCAAACTTGGAAGGATTGTTGGTCATGACAAGTAGATGATCGCTATTGATTTTGGGGTCACTAGGTTTAAAGGTCAAGGTTGCGGTGACATTGACTTTCAAAACGATGTCCGATCAATAACTAGAGAATGGTTGGACCTAGGGTCCTCAAACTTGGAAGGATGGTTGGTCATGACAAGTAGATGACCCCTATTGATTTTGGGGTCACTAGGTCAATGGTCAAGGTTGCGGTGACATTGACTATCAAAACAATGTCCGATCAATAACTAGAGAATGGTTGGACCTAGGGTCCACAAACTTTGAAGGATGGTTGGTCATGACCAGTAGATGACCCCTATTAAATTTTTTTTGTTTACTTTTTTGTTTAATTTTTTTTTAAATATTTTTTTAATTATTATTATTTTTTTTTTTTTTTTTTTTTTTTTTTTTTTTTTTTTTTTTTAATTTTCGCATAAAAAGTTTTAGGGTAGGCCCCTTAAAAAAATAGAATCGGTCGGGTTACCTGAACCACACATATATTTATGTGGCCTTACTGATACAGATAGTAGATACAGTCACAGGCATATTGAATATCAAAATGATCTCAGATCAATAGAGGACGGTTGGGCCTAGAGTCATCAATTATGCCTGTTCGGGCTAGTGGGGGAGCCGTACGTTTTTGTCCCATGGACAATAACAATTTTTAGTTTCTTTATAATTTTATGTGTAACGAAAGGATACCTGTTTTAACTTTGTAATTATTAAAGAAATTAACCTGCCAAATAGCGGCAAAATTACACTATAAAACTGTTTATCAAAATTCAGGTTATTATGGCTCCCCCACACAAAGTGTGTTAGGGGAGCCATATTGATTTTGTGCTTTCTGTCTGTAGGTCTGTCTGTCTGTAGGTCTGTCTGTAGGTCTGTGTCACAAACGATGTCCGATCAATAACTAGAGAATGGTTGGACCTAGGGTCCTCAAACTTGGAAGGATGGTTGGTCATGACAAGTAGATGACTCCTATTGATTTTGGGGTCACTAGGTCAAAGGTCAAGGCTGTAGGTCTGTCTGTGTCACAAACGATGTCTGATCATTAACTAGAGAATGGTTTGACCTAGGGTCCCTCAAACTTGGAAGGATGGTTGGTCATGACAAGTAAATGACCCCTATTGATTTTGGGGTTATTAGGTCAAAGGTCAAGTTCGCGGTGACAATGACTATCAAAACGATATCCGATCAATAACTAGAGAATGGTTGGATCTAGGGTCCTCAAACATGGAAGAATGGTTGGTCATGACCAGTAGATGACCGCTATTGATTTTGGGGTCACTAGGTCAAAGGTCAAGGTCGCGGTGACATTGACTATCAAAACAATGTCCGATCAATAACTAGAGAATGGTTGGACCTAGGGTCCTCAAACTTTGAAGGATGGTTGGTCATGACCAGTAGATGACCCCTATGGATTTATTTATTTTTGTTTAATTTTGTTTAATTTTTTTTTTTGATTTTCTTTTGATTTTTTTATCGATTTTTTTTTTTTTTTTTTAAATTTTTGCAGAAAAAGTTTTGGGGTCAGGCCCCTTAAAAAATAGGGTCGATCGGGTTACCTGAACCACACATATCTTTTATGTGGCCTTTCTGATACAGGGATATTGAATATCAAAACGATCTCAGATCAATAGAGAACGGTTGGACCTAGAGTCGTCAAATGCATGTTCGGGCGAGTGGGGGAGCCATACGTGTTTGTCCCATGGACAATAACAATTTCTAGTATTATACTGTGTATGTGCAGATTAAAAATATAGGTTTATACTCAAGGTTTCTTCAAATACCCGTGATTGAATATGAAAAAAGGAAAATAATTATGTGTCGGTAACTCTTAATACGACGATCCAGTTTTGGGGTTTGTCCTGGCTGGATATAGCAGTTTTTATTGTGTCTAGAGAGTTTGGATTATCAAAATATGTAAGTTATGTATATACTGAGCGAAAAAAGTATAGCAAGTTTTTGTTGCACCCTGGAAATAATACATTTTTGGTTGTAAAATCAAGAAACTACTGCCATAGACACAATATTGTATTAAACACACATCAATAACAGTTGAACATTTTAATGACGTAACAAAGAAATGAAACGTAGGGGTCAAGCCCGTAAAAGTCCCAAAATGTCAGTATATCTTGTATACAGTATTATTTCATCTAAAAAACCTGCTAAACGTTTTTGCCTCGGTATATATACCCCGCCGTCAATAGGTTTAGAAACAGTGTACATTCTGTTGTAAAATTTGCCTTTCGAAGGCGTGATATGGAAATCAGGCGCGAGTTGCGTTAATTCTGAACTCGATACACATAAACTGAACCTTGTTTGGAGCTCGGAGGAAATACTGTGGGTCAGTCTGATGCATTTATTTTGTTTTATTTTCTAACGTTCTGACGTTTATACCGGCATTTCTTGTTGAAACTAAGATGGAGAATGTAGTTGAGATAATACGCTTTATTTGTAAGGATATGTTTAACATTTTAGGATAAAACAAGTAAAAATCCACCCAATGTTACAGAATAAAGACGTAGAAAATCAATTAATATCTCCCTGCAAAATAATGACCAAAATGAATATCAAGAACACAATAAAAATAGTACATGGACTATTATTGTCATGATCCATGTACGTTATGGAATCTCAACGCCGTTTTGTTTCGCGGTAATCGACACCATTTCTATACTTCAACCTTAAAAATGCATTTCATGAACACAAATAATTTGGTCATGTATTCTGGAACGTTTCTCCTACGATCCCCTAAGTGAAATTCGCCGTGATTTTCTCTGTGAGAAATGTCGAGCTTAGTATTTAACCTGCCCATCCGTAAACTACGCAAGTTCATTCACATGAATGATTTATCAACTCGGGGGATTATCGGCTAATTGCATACATGGATGTAAAACTGCAACCCTTTCCGTTACATATCCTTTAAACCTGTAAAATATCTATACCAATAAAACGTGTTTTGTTCCTAACACCAACAGCCTTGGATTGCTGAATTCCATAGGTTATAGGTAGATAAACTTTATTAATACAAAAGACCAAATAGCCTATCAGTATACAATACAAAATACACATAATATTTATAATTAAACAGTCAATGGTTTGCAGTCATCAAGTTTAACAGTATTACTAGTATGTAGTATATTCATTATTGTCCATTCCATCGGTTGTTCTTGGGCAAGACACTTTTCCTTAGCCTCGTCCGTCGGATGGGGACGTAAACCGGGCAGTCCCGTGTATCGGTCTATCCTCCGAGCACGTTAAAGAACCATAGGAATCTATTCGATAATTAGAGTAGGGCAGGTTCCCGGATTCCTATGTATGCTTCCCCTCTCTCTGGGGCGGCTCTAAATAACCTGTACTGTGTTGATGAGCCGTTAAACAACATTCAATTCAATTCATTATTGTCCAACTGTAAAATTAATACATGTTTGTTATTTTCAAATATATATTTTAAACATATTTATTTTACATCGATTGCGAAACAAGTTATTGCAACTTAGATTAATCACTCTCGATGGCTTCCTGGGTACTAAGTACTAAGCAATGTGGATTAATTATCTTGCTCAAGGATAAATAACGTGGCCGCGGCTAGGATCGAACCCACGACCTCTCGATCTGGAGTTCGGCGCTCTACCACTGGACCACGCGCTCCACTATATATATAACCATTTATATATATAATTGTTATCACCTTATATTTTCTTATTATCTTAAGGTAAGGCTTACAACAAAATAGAAAATTATATGACTTTTCACATCAGACAGATGTGTCATTTGGCATTATATGATAAATAAACAAGTAAGAGGAGGATTCTCCTATGTTATATCGTAAGATTCGTTTCTTTTTTGAAAGCTTTTAAAAATAAAAAATAGCGAGATTTCTAACAATTTTAACATTTTTTGGTTGCAATAATTCTATAAATTTGGGTATATTTGGCCTTTTCCAATAAAACTTTTTAATATACACCTCTCTAAAATCATGATAAAGTGGGAAATTCTAATATAAAATGAAATTCGTCCTTTAAAGAATTACAAAGTTTACATTTTTCTGAAAGTGGTATTTTTGCAGGTTTTGCCACCTTCCAGTCTCTATTTCAAGTCTGTGAGATGACACTCTAAGTCTAGTTAATGCTAATCTAAATTTTTGGATAGTAGCGTTGTCTGAGTAGGGTTTAAAACTGAATTCCGAGAATAAAATGTAACAATTGGCTCTAGTTGAATTTGATAAATTTTCGTTCCATTTCTGTACAAAAGTATCATTTAATCTCTGATTAAATACAGAAATTAAACTATTTACATTTCCCACCCCTTGAAAAAAAAACATACATCATAAAATCCTAATCTTTCAAGAACATTTTTCACAGATCTAACCCAAGAAATCTTATTTGGCTATTTGTCTAAGTCTGCTAACAGTGTATTATATGCAACTTTTATATATTTTAACTCATTGCATTTCAAAAGTTTAAACCAATAACGAATAATAGCTTTCATTTTAGATTGTTGTAATGTAGTTCTTCCGAACTCTCCATAAATAAAGTCGTTTTGAATTTGAATTTTTACTCCTTATAAATTTTTACGAAATTGTAAATGAACTCGTTCGATTATTTAGCCTCTGAAAACCCCCAAACTTCAGCTCCATAGTTCAAAATAGGTAAGATTAGTTTATCAAATAAATCTAACATACGACTCACAGATATTATCATGAAATTTATACACACATGATTTTAATTTGTATATTGCTTTGAGATCTTTTCCCCATAGGTAAACGTTGGCAAAACCATATATGACGCATTCTATGTTCGGCAGGGTGCTATTATAGACTAATATGGCGAATTTGCTACAACGCCAAACATTTTACAACGTGCAATATTTAAATATGGTAGGAGTACAAAAAATTAAATATAACTTGTTTGACTTATTTATTTATTATTTGCATCACAATAGTAACTTCCCTCTATTGTTTTACTCAAGTAAATATTTGTTTTGTTTGTTTGTATGGTGTTTTACGTCATTTTCAACCCATGTAAGGTTATATATGACGGTCGATTTTTTTGTGGTGGATGCAGACCACCCACTTGTCCTGGGTAGAACTAGTACTGTACACCTCCCGCTATTCGTAAGAATCGACACTTCCTCACTTACAAATCGAGCTCCCAGTGAGATTCGAACCCGCAGCGGTGAGCGGCGAAGTTTTACAACGCAACGTCGTTAACCATTCGGCCACGGACACAAGTAAAGGTGTAAGAATGTTAGCAATAAGAAAACTTTACGATAGACCAATGGTTCGAATTTGTAACATATATGTGTGTCTTATGTTCGAACCCTCGCAATTCTTTAATATATTTTAGAGAAATTTTAAAATCTTTGTAATGTATATTCTTACTGAATTTCTTTTTTGCATCCCACGGTAAGAACATTGTTTACCACGGTAAGAACATTGTTTACCACCGGTAAGAACATTGTTTACCACGGTAAGAACATTGTTTACCACGGTAAGAACATTGTATACCACGGTAGAAACATTGTTTTGCCTATGATATAAATAGAACTATGTTATTTATCAAATTTCCTTAACTTTGCAAATATGTTCCTGTGACAAGAACATCGAACATTTGACAAGAACGTGGAACCTGTTCATGATTTCAGACATAGTTGAATATGGCTGAGTGATTTGGCAATCTGATACACAGTGTCGTGATCAGGATTAGAGATAACATGACTATTGATGCTTTACAAGAACTCAAATGTCACTCCTCACACGCATGTCTTGCCATATGACATGTGTGTCATGTGACACCACTCATAGATCACTCTTCAACCACATATCTGGCCATACGACATGGGTGTCATATAACACCACTCACAAAATCACGCCTCACCCATATGTCTTGCCATATGACATGGGTTTCATGTAACACAACTCATAGACTACTCTTCACCAACGTGTCTGGCCATATGACATGTGCTTCATGTAACACCACTCATAGACCACTCTTCACCAACATGTCTGGCCATATGACATGTGTTTCATGTAACACCACTCATACATCACTCCTCACCCACATTTCTGACCATATGGCATGGATGTCATGCAACACTACTCAACGATCACTCCTCACCCACATGTCTTGCCATATGTAATGGGTGTCATTTAACACCACTCCTAACCCACATGTCTTGCCATATGACATGGGTGTCCTTTGAAACCACTCATCACCCACATGTCTTGCTATAAGATATGGAAGTCATGTAACACCACTCATAGATCACTCCTCACCCACATGTCTGGCCATATGACATTGGTGTAATGTAACACCTCTCATAGATCACTCTTCACCAACATGTCTGGCCATATGACATGGGTGTCATGAAACACCACTCGAAGATCACTCCTCACCCACATGTCTTGCCACATGACATGGGAGTCATGTACCCCTTTATACCCAAAGACCACTCTTCACCAACTTGTCTTGCCATATGACATGTTTGTCATGTAACGCCACTCATAGATCACTCAAATATTATGTTTGATGTAACGCTACGTATCCAGAGGTACATGTATACAGTACTGGTTCTATGACGTTATGTGCATATAAGAAACATTCTGGAGGAGTTTGGCAAAAATCCTACAAGTAATGAAGAAGATATAAAAAAATGAAAGGCGAACGCTAGGACGAACGACCGGACTGAATCACTAATTGACACACATATACCCGGACGAGATTGAAAAGGTAAACGGGCTCGAAAAAAATCGTGCGTAACATTTTGTTAGAACATGTATATTGAATAAAACAAATAATTAAAATCTGATTTATCTCGACACATAGGTCTTTCTTATCTACATGGCACGTTTATTCAAAGCAAGAACCGTGTCCTGTTCTAACTACAGACGACTTCCCAAACACGGTTTTCAGTTTATTGTGTTCTAGTTAAAACATTCCCCATAAAATTAATATGAATCGATGCACGTGTTAGTCCCGAATAGATGTGTAATGTCTTTAAGCATAACTTTTTTTTCTCCAAATTTAGCAAGTTATAGTTAATGTATAAGATCACAGAAATATAAACTTGTATCCATGATCGTCCGAGCCAGACCCGAATTTCTCGCGACAGGTTTTCATATTCGATGAGTCGGGTTCTACGAATACATTGTTTGAGAAGACGAGAATATGGAGTTTTTCATTCTTAAAAATTAATGTTGAGTGAACGTGTTACTTCACAAACAAACAATATGTACATGTACACAGTACTCCAAAGAAATTACAATACTTCGTTTTGCGACAATACGTCTAACCATAACCAATCCATGTGTCTGTGTCCCCACTCCCCAGACAATCAGTTATAAAACGAGGAGAGTAAAATCTGTATAAACACAACTTCACACACTTATATGCATTTGCACATAATCGTCTACACGTATCCGATGTGTAACGTTAGTTTGTAACTTCACAAACGAAGTAAGCTGCAAATGTACATGGTACTCCATACCAATACCGTACACCTGACGACACTCCGTCTACCTTACAGGTATCCGATGCGGAGGGTTGTCCAGAGTACCAGTTAGAAAACGAGGATAGTGAGGCTTCATATACATGTTCCCACGGCGAGCTGGAATCAGTGCGCTGTCCGTCCATCCATATATACGCTGCTTTGTAGCTCCCTAAAACACTGTGTACATCGTCTGACTTGACTTTAGTGTTAATGTTTACAAGGTGTCCGTTATCCTTCTGGCATGTTGCCTCTGCATTAGATTTTGTCATCAATGTGCGGATGTATTTTAGACAAAACCCAGCGCGTGTCAGATTATATCCCTCCGGACATCCCTCACAGAGATTAGAGTCCGTTTCAGTTGTATTGCTCTGAGTTGACGAGCTGCAGATGATCGTATTGACTCCACAACTTCTTGATCGTGTCATAATTCCAACCTTACCGAGTTGCTTTGAAGAACACGCCGTCCAATCAGACCACGTGGTACAGGATCGAATCCGACACAAATCCTCGTGTATATCTGCCTCCAGCTTCGCAATGTTTTCTTCCGACTTCATAAATGTTTTCCCTACAAACCGTAGTATCGGTTTATCGAACAATCTGCCCAAATTCAGTAAGATGTAGCCGTCCAACTTGTCATCTTCGTTTCCCTTGCTGTCACTGATGGGGATGGTTATTGCTGTTCGAAGCAAACAGACTGCACATAGTGTCCATTGCAATATAGGATGCATTATTACAGTATGTCCTACACTTCTGGCAATCTTTGTTTGATACAGTTTATATTAGCTAAATCACTCTAAATCACTACGTCTATATAGAACAGTTTTAAATGACGATTGTACCATGCTGCATCCTCGTTGAAACATATCATGTGGTGGAAAAAAATTAAATTAAAAGCCGTAACGTATACTGGACAGAACTTCTTAATTCGTACAAACTAGATTATGCGTATACGAATGAATCCCTTCCTTTATGCGTTTTTAGATCCAACTGTCGACATGCTGCATCCTCGTTGAAACATATCATGTGGTGGAAAAAAAATAAATTAAAAGCCGTAACGTATACTGGACAAAACTTCTTAATTCGTACAAGCTAGATTATGCGTATACGAATGAATCCCTTCCTTTATACGTTTTTAGATCCAACTGTCGACTGATTTATAATAATAATAATAATATATAAAGGCTAGTGCAAGGACTAGTCGGCCTTGGGTCCGTATACTGTGACTGGGTGAGGTATCATGTCATGTGTCTACAGCGAGGTATTCCAGTGTGGCATCACTGCACAGTTTAGCATCAAGTTCACTTCTGCAAGTACACACAGTCGTGATACGACTGACCGAGTGTTACAAGCCACGTTAATCTCTATACAAACATATCGTATAATACTCATGTGTTTGAAAGTCTACATACAAACATATCGTATAATACTCATGTGTTTTAAAGTCTACATACAAACATATCGTATAATACTCATGTGTTTTAAAGTCTACATACAAACATATCGTATAATACTCATGTGTTTTAAAGTCTACATACAAACATATCGTATAATACTCATGTGTTTTAAAGTCTACATACAAACATATCGTATAATACTCATGTGTTTTAAAGTCTATACAAACATATCGTATAATACTCATGTGTTTTAAAGTCTACATACAAACATATCGTATAATACTCATGTGTTTTAACGTCTATACCTCATTTGAAACCAGGTGGCGACAACTATTATTTCAACTTAACACATCGAGTGTTCAAGGCAAAACTGTGAATGCAAAAACGGAAGGACAGTATTGGTAATTTGTTCGACATACGAATACCTGTACTGGGTAGTGTGCTGTTATGTCCTCTACTATATAACAGCCGTATAACAATCTGACAAGGCAGTTTCAAAATTGGGGTTTTACCCCTTAGTTATGAATTGAGGAAGTAAATAGTTGTGTGAATACCCATCAGTTCCAGTGAAAATAAGATTTTACCCCTAAAGTTTAAATTTGAGGGTTTTAACACTCCTTGGTCCAAAACATTATCCGGAGCTCAGACCACTTCCTAAATTACTTTTTTTACTGTGTTTTCAAAACGTATAGCCCATTTTCTTAGAACATTTAAGAGTTATTTTCTGAAATAAGTTATTTTTTACCTTGAAAAACGTAGTCCCGGTAGTGAAATAACACTATATTTCACAATATTAAATAACATTTTTATTTCACTGCTAAAAAAATATTGCTTGTTATTTATAATGTATATATTCAATATATACGATACAATATATCAGAGCTTATTTTCTATTTATACACATTTCTCTAATCTGTAATCTTGAAGAGCATAAAAGTCTCGATTCCTTAATGTTTAAACTTGCAAACATATCATTCTCAACTCCTTAATTTGTAATCTAAAAAAATAGACGTAAATGAAGAGTGGGCCTGCAATGTTGATTCCTGTTGGCGCCATATAACCATTTTGTGTTTGTGCGCCGAAAAACCCAATTCAATTGATTTGTAATCATATAGAAAATACATTCTGTAGCTGAAGGGTTAATAAAGCTATGTTAAAGGCGATAGTCTACAATGGGTGTACAATGAATAGTTCTTCTATTATTCTAAAATTGTTTGTAAAATAAAAGGGACAACCTTATTCTATATGCAGATATTGGTCTGACAAATGAATAAACATACTTATAGCTTTAATGTCAAATTCAGCTTCAATGGCATACATTGAGACAGATTAGCTCGCACAAAATGCAGGTCGCACTTTAAACTTCGTATAAAAACGCGCTGATATAATTTCCTTATTTATTCAGTACATTTAAAAACGAAACATGTTTGATTTTCGATTATTTTTTGTGCGCTGTTTTTTTGTTCAAATCAAGATTGTATTTTATGCTAGTACGCAAGTCTCTTTGTCCCAAAGGTTAACATATGGCGATACACAGTACTCTACCTTTCTCAATTTAGTTTAGTTTAAAGTTTAAGCATATTTATTTTACATCGATTGCGAAACAAGTTCTTGCAACTTAGATTAATGACTCTCGAACCAGTACTAAGCAATGTGGATTAATTATCTTGCTCAAGGATAAATAACGTGACCTGGGCGAGGATCGAACCCACGACCTCCCGATCTGGAGTTCGGCGCTTTACCACTAGACCACGCACTCCACTACTTTTTTCAGTTAAAACATTATGCACAAGGACACTCTAGAAATTCAAAAAATACCAAGTGTTGCGTTTTCAAATGAACTGAGTGTATAGTCAATGTCTGATGAGCCGCTGGGCCAGGTGTTCTATTCCGGACCAGGGCGATGGACACACTGTGGGATAGACGGTTATTAATTTTGCCCAGTGTATACAATTGGTTCTTATCTTTACGACTATGTTTTGTAACACATGGTGGGAAAGTTAGATTGAGATCATACTGAATGTTGTTTACTGCATTTTCTTTTTCGTTAAAACGACAATTAATTAGAAACTTCGTGAGAAAATTGTTCACACCCCTCAATAAAAACACGCCGAAACGACTGTGGAGTTATTAATTTACCCCACGTGTTCGTCAAGTACAACCATTTGGCATATGGAAGCATGTTTTATCAGGCACTTATTTATTATAAATGCATGCCCGACATCCATTTGCAAAACGTTTTCGGAGTTGTGGGATCCGCTAATCTTTCTTCAATGTGATTTATTTCATGTTCATGTTTGTAACCCAAAAAAATACTAGGGCATGGCGTAAATCTGGAACATGATATTTGTGTGTAAATTGTTTTCTTTTTGACAATAAAATAATTAATTTCACATGAACTAATCGTAAAACAAAATTAATTGTTGAGTTGTATGCTGCTGGTAAAACCAGCCACCGTCAAATGTCGAATTGAAATCTGGGTGCTACATTAACTGTCTCGGTGTGTAAGACATGTATATGGTAGACGTTTCCTGCACCAATATAACTAGTGTTTAACTGTCTCGGTGTGTAAGACATGTATATGGTAGACGTTTCCTGCACCAATACAATTAGTGTTTAACTGTCTCGGTGTGTAAGACATGTATATGGTAGACGTTTCCTGCACCAATACAACTAGTGTTTAACTGTCTCGGTGTGTAAGACATGTATATGGTAGACGTTTCCTGCACCAATACAACTAGTGTTTAACTGTCTCGGTGTGTAAGACATGTATATGGTAGTCGTTTCCTGCACCAATACAACTAGTGTTTAACTGTCTCGGTGTGTCAGACATGTATATGGTAGACGTTTCCTGCACCAATACAACTAGTGTTTAACTGTCTCGGTGTGTCAGACATGTATATGGTAGACGTTTCCTGCACCAATACAACTAGTGTTTAACTGTCTCGGTGTGAAAGACATGTATATGGTAGACGTTTCCTGCACCAATACAACTAGTGTTTAACTGTCTCGGTGTGTAAGACATTTATATGGTAGACGTTTCCTGCACCAATACAACTAGTGTTTAACTGTCTCGGTGTGTAAGACATTTATATGGTAGACGTTATGGTAGACGTTTCCTGCACCAATACAACTAGTGTTTAACTGTCTCGGGGTGTAAGAAATGTATATGGTAGACGTTTCCTGCACCAATACAACTAGTGTTTAACTGTCTCGGTGTGTAAGACATGTATATGGTAGTCGTTTCCTGCACCAATACAACTAGTGTTTAACTGTCTCGGGGTGTAAGAAATGTATATGGTAGACGTTTCCTGCACCAATACAACTAGTGTTTAACTGTCTCGGTGTGTAAGACATGTATATGGTAGTCGTTTCCTGCACCAATACAACTAGTGTTTCACTGTCTCAGTGTGTAAGACATGTATATGGTAGACGTTTCCTGCTCCAATACAACTAGTGTTTAACTGTCTCGGTGTGTAAGACATGTATATGGTAGACGTTTCCTGCACCAATACAACTAGTGTTTAACTGTCTCGGTGTGTAAGACATGTATATGGTAGTCGTTTCCTGCACCAATACAACTAGTGTTTCACTGTCTCGGTGTGTAAGACATGTATATGGTAGACGTTTCCTGCACCGATACAACTAGTGTTTAACTGTCTCATTGTGTAAGACATGTATATGGTAGACGTTTCCTGCACCGATACAACTAGTGTTTAACTGTCTCGGTGTGTAAGACATGTATACGGTAGACGTTTCCTGCCTTCCTGTGGAGATGTGGTAGCTTGCTCGCTTCGCATGTGAGAGGTCCCGCATTCTTAAGTATCTAAGTTACATTTTATTATACCCACGTTTTTGAAAAAACTGGGTATATTCAAATCGCCTCCATTCTTCCGTCCGTCCGTTTCCATATCTCCTAAACCGCTGAACGGAATTGAACCAAACTTAGGGTATGACTTCACAATACGATGGCGGCGTCCCAAAGCAACATTACGTTTTGCTCGGCGCCAATGGGCCCTAGGCAGGGTGGAGGGAGGCAAATGTTCACACTGAAACTTCAATCATACTGTCATTTTTCCATATTTTTGCACATAACTTGGTAAATGTACTCGTCTTTGAAAGATAAACAAGATATCAGCCGATTTCATGATTTAAACTCGAACGTCTGCCCAGTGGTGAGTGGGGTGAGGTATTTCGTTTTTTGTTATTATGTCTCAAATGGAAGGTTATGTTGATCCCATTATACGTTGCAATGTTTTCCCTCCTATGGCCCCCGTGGGCCATTGTACTATATAGTACTATTTCTGATCAGAGTATCAAAGAACAATCAAAACAATTACATGTAAAATGTATACAGTGTTGAATGGAATTGACGTGAGTATTTGCGATGGAGCGCCGTCGAATCTCTGTGACTCAAGAAATTCGCGGAACAATTCCCATTCGAGGAAGGAGTATGGTAATGTGTGTACTGCAGGTATATAGGAAAAGTCAATTACATTGCTGTTTAAGCTAGCATTTCTGGCGATGCAGTAGCGTGCTCGCTTAGTATGTGAGAGGTCACAAGTTCAATTCTCCGAATGGAAGGGCGAATTAAGCAGGCATTGCTTTACACGGTTACATATCTATCGCTTAAAGAATTCAAATACTTTTTTTCTGAGCATCTTTTATCTCAAATGTATGAGAACTAGCCATACATTTAGAAAATAATAAAAACACATGCTATATGTCATTGAAATGTTTTGGTTAGTGAAACCACTCATTATATCGACATGGCGTTGATCATCTACCTTCGAAATTCATCATAATTAAATGAATTAAATTAACAGAAGACGGTAAACCCGTGTTAACGTTCACTGGTTTCTCCTTGAAGAGTTCATTTTTAAAAATAGTTTCGTCTTAAAATTCATGTTTTAATCAGTCAACTCGATGAGACCGTGCTCTATCTGTTACTAATTTAAACATATAAAACCGTGTTTAAAGTTAAAATGATACTGCTTGATAAAAACATCAAGATTGCCGCGTGTCCTATTTATGTTATTTGCATAAAGTGTCCGTTAAAATGCCCCGCTATGTCGGAGTTCATCTTCAACTGATGCTCATATATGTTAACTAGATCGAACGAACAGCCTCACATCATATACTTGTATCCAACTCGTTTAATAAATTCATTAAACAGGCACTAATGGAAGATCCCCTATTAATAATTAAAATGTACACACTGCGTATTAAGAGCTCTATATGTCATGTTCGTCCCATGGTATCACCCAGCAATAACCTGTATGTACGACTGTCCGGACAATATAATATAATTTTCATTCCCACAATTCGACAAAACAAACTTGCAACGACCGCACTGGAAAATTCACCTTAGCTGTATTGAAGTGTAATCTTATCTGCTTACACAACTGAACGTAACAACTTGATCCAAATAATACACCATCTTAGTAAATGGTGTACAGCGGAAAGCATGCGAACTTCCATTAATCTGTATACTATACACTAAACCAAATTGCTAAGTACCAACCTAAGAATATGTCAATAATATTCTCATTGTTTTGTGTATTTTGAGCTTGATTAGAGATACGGTAATACTGCAAAACAATGAGTGTAAATCGTCTACTCTGAATGCATGAACATATAAACTTTTAAGTCAAGGTGTTTTCTTAGAAATAAGTTATAACACTTATACAACGTGTGTGTGTGTGTGTGTGTGTGTGTGTATTTCTAAGGATTATAGTCCCCCACCTATGACAGGCGTCCTACCTGACGATTATAGGCACAATGTCTGGACTTTTATCTGTGTGTTGTTGTGTGATGTGATGATATGTCTACTTGAAGCAGCGAACTCAATGGTTTCTTTACAGTGCTGCAACACTGGAATACCACGCCGTAGTAGACATGGGTATACAGGATTTTATTAAGTTTATTAAGTACTTTGAATTAGTGAAGCTTTCGATGTTCCTAATTCTAAATATGCGAGTTAAAATTATTTTGACATCATGTTTTACTAGCATTACCACTACAAATGCGTTTGCAAAAGAAATTTTCGAAATATTTAATGTTAACGCTGAATTACAGTTACTTGAATTTCAAACAATATTCAATTTAAAGGGAGGTAATTTAAGATTATCCATATTTCATTTTTTTATAGACGGATAATCTGCGACAAATGGGTCAAATGTTGATGTTTTTTCCATTATTTCATACCAATTTTAAGAATTTTATATCGTTAAGCGATCTTCGACTCATATTATGTGTTTTATAAGCACATTTTATATTTTCATATAAAGGGAGGGTAACTCTCAAAAGATGTAACAATTTAAACAAAAAATAAATGTTTTACAAACTATGGGTCAAAACAAAAAACTTATCATATATCTATTCTAAAATATATTTAAAATAAGAAAATGTGTTAAGATACAAATGTTGATACTTAGTAATTTTGTTCAGTAAACACTCCTGGGAAAACTGTACGAAAGTTTATATCAACATATTTTGACGGTGTTTACTTGGTGTGGTTTATCATAAAACTCCGACAGTTGCAAACACACAAATTATACTTGTAATTGTTAAAGTAATACCCGATAATCATTCTTATCATTTCATTGTCGTAAATTGTATTATCCGTATTTAGTTATGCCAGTTCATTTACGTGCTTTTTAATCACGTGCAACTACTGCATTTCCATTCAGTGGCCAAGCTACAAAATCCGGTCTCGAAATCCACGCATCACTAACGATAGTTTTTAAAAATTGCCTATATTATCGATAAGTTATAAGATTATTCAATTTAGTTTAAGATTATTGTTTATTTACTTACAATATTACTATAGTGAGAGTCTGTTGTCCTCTAGGTTTTATAATATAAAAATATGCTGGGAAAAAAAGGAAAGACTTTTTATTATTACAGGCGCCATGTATGTATGTGATTTCTAAATATGACTTTGTGCATTTGTTTTGATCTCGTGCTTTTGTTTGTATACAAACTGAGAAATTGCAAATAAAACTGTAGGCCGTGTGCTGCTCAACTTTTCGGTACCAACTCAGCTGGCAAATTCTAGTAGCTACTAGAATTTGCCAGCTGAGTTGGTACCGAAAAGTTGAGCAGCACACGGCCTACAGTTTTATTTGCAATTTCTCAGTTTGTATACAAACAAAAGCACGAGATCAAAACAAATGCACAAAGTCATATTTAGAAATCAGATACATACATGGCGCCTGTAATAATAAAAAGTCTTTCCTTTTTTTCCCAGCATATTTTTATATTATAAAACCTAGAGGACAACAGACTCTCACTATAGTAATATTGTAAGTAAATAAACAATAATCTTAAACTAAATTGAATAATCTTATAACTTATCGATAATATAGGCAATTTTTAAAAACTATCGTTAGTGATGCGTGGATTTCGAGACCGGATTTTGTAGCTTGGCCACTGAATGGAAATGCAGTAGTTGCACGTGATTAAAAAGCACGTAAATGAACTGGCATAACTTTTAGATTTATCTTAATAAATAAGAAATAGCCAGGATAGTTTTTCTGAACCGGTAGCTTAACACATTATTTTTGGGCAAAAACATCCAAATTTGAACAAAAATCGCTAAAAACTGGAATAATGTTTTAAATATTATTATCATTGCAATACTAGGGAGCTGAAGCTTCTGAAAGTTGCCTCTTATATTCATGTAAATAAAAATAATATTTGAAATGAACAAAATGTAGACAGCTTGCCATTTTGGGTGAAAATCAGCAAAAAACGCGTACAAATTGCTCATTTTTGGAATAATTTTTAAAAAAATATTGACACTTTCAATTAAACAAAATAGAAGGTTTGAAAGTGTTTTCATTTATCTAAAGACGATATAGGTAAAATTCTAAAGTATCAGAGATTTGGAAAAACTGGGATATTTTAACCAAAATCACTAAAAACGGGATTACTTTTAAAAATATAATTCTCATTACAATATAAAGAGATTGAAAGTCCTAAAAGTTATCTGTTATATACAAGTTCATGAAAACAAATATTTGGAATGAATAAAATATACAAATCTTGAAATTTTGGGTGGAAATCAACACAAAATGAATTAAAGTCGCTGATTTTTGGAATAGTTATGAAATTTTTAATTATGATTAAAATATAATAAAACAGAAGTCGTTATAGTATTTCTTTAAATGTAAAGGTGTCATGAGATACAGAAGAGACAGTCCTAAAGGATCAGAGATTTGAAAATGCCATTACTTTTGGTCCAGAATATCGAAATTTAGACCAAACCCGCCGAAAACTGGACTATTTTATTGCAATATAAGGGAGCTGCATGTTCGTAAAATAAACATTCTCTTATATTAATGTTCACGGGAAAAATGTTTGGAATAAACAAAGTTGATACATCTTGACATTTTTGGAGGAAATCTACAAAAATAAAGCATAAAATAAAAGATTTTTGGATATTTATTTTTTATCAAAACAAAGTATTTTTCAAAAATGTAAATAAAGATGTATTAAGGTACAGACAAAATGTTCCAAAGTAACTTGAAAGCAGGCTGCAAATAAAATCTACGAAAATTTGAATATTTATTAAAAAGATTTCTTTTGAAATGAAAGGGAGCTGGTCTTTACCATTTTCTTATTATGTAGATAAAGAGGCACCCATTACATTTTGACTTAAATATACCAGTTTTGAATTATATCTTTCCTCTTGTTTCGATTTTCGCAGGGAAAGATATGATCGACAGACAGGTATCTAGAAGATACTTGACTCAAATCAGTCAATAATACGTTACCAAATAGAATCTTCGAAGAATGGTATTTTTGTTTGATTGATTAATCTTTAATCTTATTATTTACCTTATCATATGAGTGATGTATTTAAGATATAAAGAAAGATACAAATATCGGACAGGTAAAGCAGCATTCAAGGACAACAGTCAACCACAAAACAC
Organism: Cyrtodaria siliqua; assembly: GCA_037043455.1. Classification (NCBI taxonomy): domain Eukaryota; kingdom Metazoa; phylum Mollusca; class Bivalvia; order Adapedonta; family Hiatellidae; genus Cyrtodaria; species Cyrtodaria siliqua. The sequence continues at coordinate 47,545 of JAWPHD010010052.1, forward strand.
AAAAACAAACACGCAAACAGACAAACGAGAAGGCAAAAGTAATAAAAAATGCAAACGACGTCACAAACACAAAAAGGTTGAAGTACACATATTCACACTGTCCACTATGATCGAGAAACGAAAAAATGTATTTTATTGATTTGCTCAAGGGTCTTCTTAGACTTATTGCAATGTTGTTATATGTATGGAGGGTGGCCTCGAACCTCTATAGACCTATGACGAGGCAAATAAAGTTTCATCTTCTTCTATGTTCGTGTATATGGAAAAGAATGAACGAACACACAAAAAATAAATTCAAATAATAGCTTAAAAAATGAATTGCATGAATATCATGTATTTGTAATATAAGATATTTTTAAACGATTTTGATAATTAAACTCAAACTCACAAATTGCATACGTAAATGCCATTGTAGTATTTCTTTTATTAAACTATTGCAAACAAGAAATATGCCAATTAACAGAACCGAAAGAAGTGATATTTCAATTTTGGGTTGAGAAAAATGCCAATTAAGAAGTAAACGTAGTTTTAAAGAAAATTCAGCCTGGAAAATAATATACGTCTCAAAGCTACAGAAAGAGACAATCATGATATTAACATCTTTAACAGAATACTACGTTTTCATCTGCCGAATGTTGACGAATGTTAATATTCTGAATCTGGTATGCATGCTATAACTAACTCCCCTGCATTCACACCATGTTACAATACAGGGAAGTCTATGCTTTCTGCAAGTACAGTGTAAAGTAAGTTTCGCAAGATACTTTGATAACATTGCGAAATTATAAAGGAACAGATGGGCATCTGTAAGACTTTCCGAGGGTCCTTGTTTGCACGTGGTGATAATGCACGCAAATGTTGTACTGCTGCTGTTGCATATGTATGGGGAATACTGCTCATCAAGAGCTGACCAGTTGAATTCACAACGCTATAGGATGAACATAAAAACAAGCCGTTGTAATGAGACACTGGATTAGTATTAACTGATAACCACTTGATAATTATTCCAGGGTCTCATTACAACAGCTTGTTGCATATAAAGGTTTAATGGAAAGGGGGCATAACTTTGCCGAAATAAAAAACAAAGTTATTAGACATGTATAAACGACTTTCCTTGGGGTGAGATGACAATATTTATGAAGTTTCATGAACATAGGTGAACTATTTTTTAAGTTATGACCAAGTTCAGATTGCAAGTTAAAGCGTGACGGACAGACGGACGAAGACGATGAATGAAGACAGACTAACGGACAAAGCGATCTCTACCTGTCTGCCATGCTACGAAGGTGACACAAAGACAAATAAAATGGAACTTTGAATTGTAACATTTCTGTGAATCATTTTTTAATATTAGCTTAATTTTTCTAATTCAAATCTTAAAAGTGTACTTTATTATCTCCCTTTATAGCAACACATTTATTACAGAGAGATCAGACGTTTATATTATTTCGTATTGTTTCGTATATGCAGAATCTAAAAAACTATATTTACATGTAATTTGCTTAAAAGTATAAGTGTATTCCAATTTGTTTGGTTATCTTTACCTTCTTTCGATAGAATGTGCGTTTAATGATTAAAATGGTTGAATGTTTGCTTCCATATGTTTTTATACGTTTTTAAAGGTTGAACTATTGAACTGTTATATGTTTACATGACTCTCGTTACCATTTTGAACGCGATCAAATACACAAAAACAAATTTGGTGGAGTTAATCCATGCCATACATCTATTTTTATATCAATTTAGAACATTTTCTTAAAAATTACCTCCCTTTATAAAACAATAGTTTTACACACTTAAGCTACCGAATTAAAAATACTATCCTGGCTTAAAAGAAGCGTAAGACATTGACCGTTCCGAAAATGCATATTAGAATTTGCCAGCTTGAGTGGTACCAATATGTCACAATTTGGGTAGCAGCACACGGCCTAATTGAAATGTTTTGTAGAAATTAAGTACAAAATCATCAAAGTATCGAATTTGTGAAAAACATTTCCAAAGCTGTACAGGTGATGTGAAAGTCATATCAATAGACAATTGCCAAATAAATTTCAACTACTTAAACTAAAGCACTTAGAAACTATCTTCAACTGTGTTGCTGTACTCTACGAAATAGATGGGATCACCGTACTAAACGTTAGCATCTACTCCAATAGCTGTAGTACGAAAGATAGCGGTTATATGCTAGGAATATATGCTTGTGTGATAGCGATCTGAATCTAATACACTTCCCTGTGCTCGCCGCGTATAGATTCCACAGGAGTGATATAGGAAATCAGAACGCGAGCTGCATTAGCTCTGTGCTCGGTGAAACACAATTGGTTCATTTTGATAAATAATGTCTTTATAATTGTATGTGTAACGAAAGGATACCTGTTTTAACTTTGTATTAAAGAAACTAACCTGCCAATAGCGGCAGAATTACACTATAAAACCGTTTATCAAAATTATATATATATTCAGGTTATATTATAAGGTATATGTGCCAATTAAAAATATAGGTTTATTCAAGGATTATTGAAATACCCGTAAAAGAATATGCAATAAAATGAATTATGTGTCTTTATTATATGTAACTCTTAATTCGACGATCCAGTTTTGGAATTTGTCCTGGCTGGTTACAGCCGTTTATATTGTGTCTAGAGTTTGGATTATGTAAGTTATATATATATACGTCGTCGTCAGTTGGTTTAGAAACGGTGTACATTCTGTAGTAGAATTTACCTTTTGAAGGCGTGCTAGGAATATCAGGTCGCGAGTTGCGTTAATTCTGAGCTCGATACACATAAACTGAACCTTATTTGAAGCTCGGAGAAAATGCTGTGGGTCAGTCTGATGCATTTATTTTGTTTTATTTTCTAACGTTCTGACGTTATTACCGGCATTTCGTGTTGAAACTAAGATATGTTTAGCATTTTAGGATAAAGCAAGTAAAAATCCACCCAGTGTTACAGAATAAAGAAGTAGGAAATCAATTAATATATCCATGCAAAATACTGACCAAAATGAATATCAATAAAACAATAACAAATATTATTTTAATGACTATTATTTTCATAATCCATACTGTTTTTAATGTACGTTATGAAATCTCAATGCCGTTTTGTGTCGTGGTCACGTAATCGAAACCATTTCTATACTTTAAACCAGGGAGTAAGTACGCAATAGCTATACACTATCACCCTTTTTTATTTGGCGCAGAGTGGCGCCATCTTTGTTACACGGAACCGTCTGGTAAAATGTGCTTTTATACAAGCAAACACAAACACGCTCTGTATCAGAGGTCACCGTGTGAATAAATAATACTTATGTTTACATTTCGCACCTTTATTGAGTTTGTAAGCGTAATAATTTTTAAGAATTTGCTGTTTTTCACACACGCGCGAAACAACCGGAAGTAGTCATTTTCACGCAGTAGTGAAACACACGGGCGAAAACATAACACGGCAAAACGATCCGTTTCTCCTCTCTGTATACTTACTCCATGTTTAAACCTAAAAAAGCGTTTCATGAATAAAAATAATTCTGGTCATGTATTCTAGAAAGTGATTTTCTCTCTGTAAGAAATATCGGGCTTAAAGATGAATGGCCACCCTTTTTGTAGTATTAGCAAAATAAATTAAAAAAAATAACTCTGATCATATGAACATTTTTGATAGTTCCGGAGAGAAATATATATTTTAAACCGCTACTAAGTTGTATGTAAAAATAAGTATTATTTGCATGTCATAGATACTACTTTTACCACTTTGTGACTGAACGGGGAAATGAGGTAAATCGTATTTGCATAGCTGCAAAACCATATGCCAGATAATTGATAAATACATTTACCTGTGGATTAATTTACCTGTTCATTTTTTTTACGTCATCAAATAAAGTCTTTTCTCGCTTTTCACAGCTATTGCAATGTGTGAATTGTAAATATCTATTGTTGTGTATTGATTTCGATTTAAATAAACATAAACATGTTCATGAAACAAAACATGGCCGGACATGTGTGTTATGTAACACCACTCATATGTCTCTCCTCACCCACGTCTTGCCATGTGACATTGGTGTCGTGTAACACCACTCATATGTCTCTCCTCACCCACGTCTTGCCATGTGACATGGGTGTCATGTAACACCACTCATATGTCTCTCCTCACCCACGTCTTGCCATGTGACATGGGTGTCATGTAACACCACTCATATGTCTCTCCTCACCCACGTCTTGCCATGTGACAGGGTGTTATGTAACATGACATGGGTGTCATGTAACACCACTCAAATGTCTCTCCTCACCCACGTCTTGCCATGTGACATGGGTGTCATGTAACACTACTCATATTTTTCTCCTCACCCACGTCTTGCCATGTGACATGGGTGTCATGTAACACCACTCATATGTCTCTCCTCACCCACGTCTTGCCATGTGACATGGGTGTCATTGTAACACCACTCATAGATCACAAAATACAATCAAAATACAATGTTTGCCGTAACGCAACGTATCCACCAAATATATTGCCCGATTAAAAACTGCTGTTAATTCAACTTAGAAACAACATATTATTACAGAGGTAGGTATTTACATTCTCAAATCTCAGAGGCACAAGTACACAGTACTTGTTCTATCCAGGAAGAATGGGGTGGTCTGCTTCTACTACCAAAAATAGAAATCGACTGTCACATTTGGCCTAAAATAGGCTAAAATGACCTTAAACACCATTCAAACAAACACAGGCACAACGATTTCCCAGTCACACATTACAAAGGCTACAAATGTAAATGTATCATAACTAAGACGGGATTAAACGTGGCATATTTATTTAAAACTAGAAGGCCGCCGCGGTATGGTGAAGTAGTACAGATTTTTTTATTTCACCAAAACCAAGGTATTCCTTGAGATATTCGTTCCTTACATACTTAATATTTAATTAAATTAATGTCATTAACAGTGGAGGTGCATGTCGTAGCGGAGAACTGACGTGACCTATATTTCGTCGAGAGTATGTCATAGAGATTAGACATTTTCCACATGAAGTTAGATGCATATAAGGAACAGTGTGCTGAAGTTTAGTGAAAATCATTCGAGAAAGAAGCGTGATACGCATGGCGCAGCGGAGATCGGACGTGACCTATATTTCGTCGGAAGTAGGCCACAGCGACCCAAGAGTGTGAAAATGATGTTAGATGCATATAAGGGACATTCTGGTGAAGTTTGGTGAAAATCCTTCAAGAAGGAGTCAATATGCGCATGTCGTAGCGGAGACCGGACGTGACCTATATTTCGTCCATAGTAGGTCACAGCGATTCGAAATTTTGCATATTACGTTAGGTGTTTATACGGTATACGGAACATTCTGGTGGAGTTCGGTGAAAACCTTAAAAGTAACGAAGAAGATATAAAGAAGTGAAACTCGGACACACGGACGAACGATCGGATTAACTGACACGCATACACCCGGATACATTACGGATTAACTGACATACAAACACCCGGATACATTACGGATTAACTGACACACATACACCCGGATCGAACGAACGGATTAACTGACACATACACACCTACATTGTGATAATTTAAGTCGAGATCCGTAAACGGGATAGACAAAAAGCATGCGTAACATTGTGTTAGAACATGTATATAAACAGTAAGTACATAAGTTTCTTTTTCATGGTACAGGGTCGAAGCCGACATAAAATCTGCCTAATTCCGACACATAGCTATTTCTTATCTACATGGCACTTTTATTCAAAGCAAGAACCGATCGTATCCTGTTCTAACTACAGACTTCACAAACACGTTTTTTTTTCAGTTTCTTATGTTCAAGTTAATTGAATTGAATTGGATTTTATAGTCGCACCAACAGCTAAGGTCATATGGCGACTTTCCAGCTTCCATTGGTGGAGGAAGACCCCAAGTGCCCCTCCGGGCAATTTTCGTGCACGGGCGGGCACCTGGGTAGAACCACCGACGTTCCGCAAGCCAGCTGGATAGCTTCCTCACATAAAGATTGCTAGGCCCCTGAGGGATCGAACCTACAGCGGTGAGGGGCAAGTGATTTCAAGTCAGAGACGTTAACCACTATGTTCAAGTTAAATCAGTCCCCTAAAAGTAATATGAATCCATGCACAGATGCACATGATAGTCACGATTAGATGTGTAATGTGTTTAAGCATAACATTTTATTTTTTTCAAAACTAGCAAACGCATTGCAGTATTACATATATACATGTATTACACACACGTTAAAGTTAATGTTTAAGATTACAGACATAAACTTGTTTCGGCCGTTTCAAAAGACCCAGTCTCATACTCGTTTGTATCCATGATCGTCCAAGCCAGACCCGCATTTCTAACGACAGGGTGTCAATCCGTATTCAATGAATTGGGTTCTATGAATACCTTGTTTGAGAACACGAGAATATTGATTGTTCATTCTTAAAATGTTGAGTGACCGTGTTACTTCACAAACAAACAATATGTACATGTCCACGGAACTCCAAACAAATAACACTAACTTCGTTTTGCGACAATACGTTTAACATTATTTAGAGAGTTGCTGGGTCTGTGTCTCCAGAGTCAGTTATACAACTAGGACAGTAAACGATTTATAAACACAACTTGCTTGTATGCATTTGAAGATAATCGTCTACACGTATCCGATGTGCCGTGTTGTGTTACGTTAGTTTGTAACTTCTTAAACGAAGTGATACGAGGGTCATTCAATAAGTTCTGTCACTAACGCGTTTTAACAATTATGTGCTCGTTATGAGTGTTGATGTTTGAAACCAAATGAAAGAGAGTTTCAATATTATTCCATTGATGGTAAAATGAATGCTGTATCTTTTGTGTGACTAAAGTTATGGAACATTTAATACACATCACAAACACATTCGGAGGCATTTTCGTCCTGATTTTTTTCAGGTATGTTAATTGTTACTTTTTTAAATGCCTGTTTCTCTTGAAGTACTTGTCGAAGACCTTTGAAATTTCTCGTACATTACCAGTTATATCTGTGCATTACAAGATTCAGAATTTAAGCATGGTAGATGAAAAGGCATTGTCTTAGAAATTAACATTTTAAGCTAACGTGTAAAATTAATTTAATGATAAATGGACATTAAACGGAATGGCAGTATTCTGAAATAGCGTTTTTGGATGCTCAATATTTTCACTAAACATTGTACAAAATTCTACAATAATGTGTTGAATATGAAATTTAAACAATGGAGGACTAGGATTTGTAAAAAAATATGAAAACATATTAATACTATGAGAATAATTACGACATTTAAAAGATATAAGATTTCCGTAAACATAATGAAGAAAATCAGTGTTATTTCTGCTAAAATTAAGGGATATGCATTCACTCATATCTGGTTTGCAGCAAGACCTTTCCGAATTCTCGACAATCATTTTCATGGATTATTGGCGAATAACAACAGATGGCGTACAATACAATTTAAAAGCATAGAATCATTCAAATGATTTTTACAACGTTTTGTAACAAGAACATTTTCAGAGATGCCAGTATCCAAAAGGTGTGGTAGGTGGGGTGGGGGTGGGGGGTTGGGGATTTTTTTCATTTTTGTTGTGGAATTTGACAGCGAACCCAGTAGTACTATAAATACACTACTTTATCTCAGTGTAATATCCAGTTCAAACGATATATGCCAAGTGACAGAACTTTTGAAGCACCCTCGTATGTATTTGTACATGGCTTTCCAAACCAATTCCGTACCGACGCCCTGGGGTGCCGGATACTGAGGCTTCATATATATATTCCCACGGCGAGCTGGAATCAGTGCGCTGCCCGTCAATCCATATTGGCGATGTTGACTTGTGGCTCCCTAAAACACTACGTATGTCGTCCGACTTGACTTTAGAGTTAATGTTTACAAGGTGTCCGTTATCCTTCTGGCATGTTGCCTCCGCATTAGATTTTGTCATCGATGTGCTGAAGTATTTAAGACAAAACCCAGCGCGTGTCTGGTTATATCCCCACAGACATCCCTCACCGAGTTCTGACTTCGTTTCAGTTGTAGTGGTCTCAGTTGACGAGATGCAGATGATCTTATTGACTCCACAACTTCTTGAACGTGTCATAATTCCAACCTTACCGGGTTGCTTTGAAGAACACGTCGTCCAATCAGACCACGTGGTACAGGGTCGAAGCCGACACAAATCCTCCCGTATATCTGCCTCCAGCTTCGCAATGTTTTCTTCCGACTTATAAATGTCTGCCCAAATTCAGTAAGTTGTTGCCGTCCAACTTGCCGTCTTCGTTTCCCTTGATGTCACTGATGGGAACGGTTATTGCTGTTCGAAACAAACAGTCGGCACAGTGTCCATTGTAAGATGAGATGCATTGTAACCGTTTGTTCTATAGTTCCTGGCTATCTTTGTTTGATGCAGTTTTTATTCTCTAAATGACTTTAAATCAGTACACGTCTATAGAACAGTTTTAAGTGACGACTGTATGATGCTGCAAACTTGTAGAACCATATGAAGTGGTGCAAACAGGTTTGTGCAAAAATCAAAAATATTAAAATCCGTAATGTATACTGGACAAAACTTCTTAATTCGTACAAGCTAGGTTATGAGTATACGAATGAATCCTTTCCTTTATACGTTTTTGGATCCAACTGTCGACTGAGCGATTTGCATAATGGCAGCGGTGGCATAATGGCAGAGCGACCGCCCCGCAAGCGGGAGGTGAGCCATGGGTTCAATGCATGGCCGTGTCATGCCAAATACTAAATATAACAATAATACTAGTTGCTCCCTTGTTTGACGCTCTTTATATAAATAGTAGTGCAAGGACTAGTCGGCCTTGGGTCCTTATACTGTGACTGGGTGAGGTATTATGTCATGTGTCTACAGCGAGGTATTCCAGTGTGGCATCACTACACAGTTTAGCATCAAGTTCAACTCTACAGGTGGCGACAACTATTATTTCAACTTAACACATCGAGTGTTCAAGGCAAAACTGTGAATGCAAACACGGACGGACAGACATGTTAATTTGTTCGACATACGAATACCTGTACTCTGTAGTGTGCTGTTATGTCCTCTACTATTTAACAGCCGTATAACAATCTGACAAGGCAGTTTCAAGATTGAGGTTTTAGTTATGAATTGAGGTAGTAAACAGTTCTGTGAATATCCCGTAGTTCTAATGAAAATAAGATTTTACCCCTTAAGTTTAAACTTGAGGGTTTTATCACTCTTGGGTCCAAAACATTATCCGGGGCTCCGACCACTTTCTAAATTACTTTTTTTTACTGTGTTTTCAAAACGTACAGCTCATTTTCATAGAACATTTAACAGTTATTTTCTGAAATAAGTTCTGTTTTACCTTGAAAAACGTAGTACCGGTAGTGAAATAACACTATATTTCTCAATATGAAATATCATTTTTATTTCACTGCTAAAACAAGAGGCCCAAGAGGGTCTGTGGACGCTCTACTGGCTAACATGGCTCTTATAACATCAATGAAGCGAGTGACTGCCATTTATGTTTTATTGGAAGTTTCGGGCAAAAAACAGCTTTTTGACTAAATCAAGGGCCATAACTAAAGAATCTGGTAAAGCTTGGTAAAGATCAGATGAAAAATAAAGGCCCTACCATATTAATGAGGCAAAATATAGCATTTTTAACTAAATCAAGAGCCGTAACTCCTCTGTTACTGGTCCGAATGGTCCAACATAGAAAAAAAATAAAATAAAATAAAAAAAAAAATAAATAAATAAAAAAAAAAAATAAAAAAAAAAAAAAAAAAAATGAATTTAAAAAAAAAAAAAAAAAATGTAAACAAAAAAAAAAAAAAAAAGAAAAAAAAGAAAGCCATACAATCTGCTAAATTTTGGCCAAGATCAGATGCAAAATAATACATGAGAGCTCTGTGCCATGTGGTTCCAGAGAAGAAGATTTTTTTCAGTGTTTGCCTATACAAGCCTAAGTAAAACTGTGACCCCCAGGGTGGGGCCAAATGTGACCAATGGGTCAGCATTTGAACAAACTTAGTAGAGGACCATAAGCTGATGCTACATGTAATACATGAGAGCTCTGTGCCATGTGGTTCCAGAGAAGAAGATTTTTTTTCATTTTTGCCTATACAAGCCTATGTAAAACTGTGACCCCCGGGGTGGGGCCAAATGTGACCCCTGGGTCACCATTTGAACAAACTTGGTAGAGGACCACAAGCTTATAGCAAATGCAAAATATTAAACCTCTGTCTCTTGCAGTTTCAGAGAAGAAGATTTTTTAAGTTTTTCCCTATACATGTCTATGTAAAACATGTGACCCTTGGGGCGGGGCCAAATGTGACCCGAGGGTCACCTTTTGAACAAACTTGGTAAAGGACCATAAGCTTATAGTAAATGCAAAATATCAAACCTCTGGCTGTTGTAGTTTCCTAGAAGAAGATGAAGAAAAAAAATCCTATATAAGTCTATGTAAAATTGTGACCCCCGGGGCGGGGACAAATTTGACTCCAGGGTCACCATTTGAACAAATTTAGTAGAGGACCATAAGCTGATGATACATGTAATACATGAGAGCTCTGTGCCTTGTGGTTTCAGAGAAGAAGATTTTTTAATTTTTTTTCCTATATGTCTATATGAAAAACATACAAAACCTCAATATACAAACTTTGGACCCCCGGGGCACGGCCATTTTTGACCCCGGGGACTTTATTTGAACAATCTTGATAGTCTAGGCGTTGGCGATCGTTTTAAAAGAAAAACTGCTGAAATCTGTCCAGCGGTTCTGGAGAAGATGTTTTAAGGTTTCAACCATATATGGTAATGGCAGCCATCTTGGATGTAGCGCTGACCTTATTTTAACAAATCTAAAAAGCATTCATCTAAGGATCATCCATGTGAAGTTTGGTCAAAATTAGCCAAGCGGTTTCTGAGGAGGTCATTTGAAGAAAAATTAACGGATGGACGACGGACGGACGGACGGAAGACGGACAACACACCATCCCATAAGCTCTGCTGGCCCTTGGCCAGTAGAGCTAAAAATATTGCTTGTCTTTCATAATGAAATATTCAGTATATACCATACAATATTTCAGAGCTTATTTTCCATTTATACACATTTCTCTAATCTGTAATCTTGAAGATCATATCAGTCTCGATTCCTTAATGTTTAAACTTGTAAACACATCATTCTCAACTCTTTAATTTGTAATCTAAAAAAATAGACGTAAATGAAGAGTGGGCCTGGAATGTTCATTCCTGTTGGCGCCATATAACCATTTTGTGTTGGTGCGCCGAAAACCCCAATTCAATTGATTTGTGATCATATAGAAAATACATTCTGTAGCTGAAGGGTTAATAATGCCATGTAAAAGGCGATATTCTCTACAATGGGTGTACAATGAATAGTTATTTTATTATTCTAAAATGTTTGTAAAATAAAAGAGACAACCTTATTCTATATGCAGATATTGGTCTGGTCTGACAAATGAATAAACATACTTATAGCCTTAATGTCAAATTAGCTTCAATGGAGACAGTGAGACAATATTGGTCTGACAAATGAATAAACGTACTTACAGCCTTAATGTCAAATTCAGCTTCAATGGAGACATTGAGACAATATTGGTCTGACAAATGAATAAACATACTTATAGCCTTAATGTCAAATTCAGCTTCAATGGAGACATTGAGACAATATTGGTCTGACAAATGAATAAACGTACTTACAGCCTTAATGTCAAATTCAGCTTCAATGGAGACATTGAGACAATATTGGTCTGACAAATGAATAATCATACTTATAGCCTTAATGTCAAATTCAGCTTCAATGGAGACATTGAGAATTCAGCTTCAATGGAGACATTGAGACAATATTGGTCTGACAAATGAATAATCATACTTTTAGCCTTAATGTCAAATTCAGCTTCAATGGAGACATTGAGACAATATTGGTCTGACAAATGAATAATCATACTTAGAGCCTTAATGTCAAATTCAGCTTCAATGGCAGACATTGAGACAATATTGGTCTGACAAATGAATAAACATACTTATAGCCTTAATGTGAAATTCAGCTTCAATGGAGACATTGAGACAATATTGGTCTGACAAATGAATAATCATACTTAGAGCCTTAATGTCAAATTCAGCTTCAATGGCAGACATTGAGACAATATTGGTCTGACAAATGAATAAACATACTTATAGCCTTAATGTCAAATTCAGCTTCAATGGAGACATTGAGACAATATTGGTCTGACAAATGAATAATCATACTTATAGTCTTAATGTCAAATTCAGCTTCAATGGCAGACATTGAGACAATATTGGTCTGACAAATGAAAAAACATACTTATAGCCTTAATGTCAAATTCAGCTTCAATGGAGACATTGAGACAATATTGGTCTGACAAATGAATAATCATACTTATAGCCTTAATGTCAAATTCAGCTTCAATGGAGACATTGAGACAATATTGGTCTGACAAATGAATAATCATACTTATAGCCTTAATGTCAAATTCAGCTTCAATGGCAGACATTGAGACAATATTGGTCTGACAAATGAATAATCATACTTATAGCCTTAATGTCAATTTCAGCTTCAATGGCAGACATTGAGACAATATTGGTCTGACAAATGAATAATCATACTTATAGCCTTAATGTCAAATTCAGCTTCAATGGAGACATTGAGACAATATTGGTCTGACAAATGAATAAACATACTTATAGCCTTAATGTCAAATTCAGCTTCAATGGCAGACATTGAGACAGATTAGCTCGCACAAAATGTAGGTCACACTTTAAACTTCGTATAAAAACGCGCTTATATAATTTCATTATTTATTCAGTACATTTAAAAACGAAACATGTTTGATTTTCGATTATTTGTTGTGCGCTGTTGTTTTGTTCAAATCAAGATTGTATTTTATGTTAGTACGCACGTCTCTTTGTCCTAAAGGTTAACATATGGCGATACACAGTGCTCTACCTTTTTCAGTTTAGTTTAGTTTAAAGTTTAAACATATTTATTTTACATCAAAGCTGAACGACCATTGTTATTTCGACGCATATGTTGTCGTTGGAATGCTTAAATAAATCAGTATCGCAAACAAGCAAAATGTTTGCTACATCTAAACTGGTGGCTGACTTCTATCAGTTTGGTTCTTTTGATGTGATGAATGAAAACACTTGCATTCTGAAAGGTTTAAACCAGAAACCACGCGACTATATGTTGCTTAGGCTTTTCGTTGCTTCATTATTTTGCCCCTAAAAATGAAAGAATGAAAAAGGAAAAAATCGACCACCATACTAAATGGCGAATGTACCAGCCTGAACAAACACGTATAAACTTTACCAATACAAGCTTGGTGCCTACAGGCTTAGATATAGGCGGGGCATTGCATGTCAGTCAGTAATGTAATTTGCTTTAAATTATTGTAAACGATGATATCTATTTTTATTCAAAATGTTCCATACCAAATCGGCGATTCAAAATACTGACACTGTCTTACAAACTATCGACATAAAATACTAAGAGGGCCATGGCCAACTCAGCGCTCTACTGGTAGAACACAGCTTGATAAGTTCACACCACTTGTCAACTATTACAAACATATGGTTTCGATAACATTTGAAATTATTGTTTATTACCAATTAGATGACTACGGGTTCACCTTGGCCTGAGGTCATGTGTGAGGATCACAAACCTTTTGTTCGTAGTCAAAGTTAGTTGTGGACCTGTTCAGTACAAGTTCACTCTAAACTTAAAGAGTGAAACTTCGTGAACATTCCAACATTTATTAAAAGTGTTAATCACAAATGTGTACAATACAAGTCCTATGTCAACAACGATGACAATTGACCATTTTTAAAATATGTGAATAACAAGTCATGCGTAACATTTTGGTTTAGGTTTCATATCAACACGTTTTTTGGTTCAACATAAATGTTCACAACCGCCGTGCGTATCATTTTGGTTAAGGTTTCATATCAAGACATGTTTTAGTTCAAAATAAATGTTCACAACAGCCATGCGTATCAATTTGGTTAAGGTTTCATATCAACACGTTTTTTAGTTCAACATAAATGTTATCACAAACATGTTTTAGAGATAAGTTTAACAACGGTGGAAGCCATCTTGTATTCTTTAAGAAAATGATTTTTATTGAAGGGACTGGAGGCGATTTTGGTTTAAATATGTACAAGCAAGCCCTTCAACAGGCCAATACATTATATACAGCGTATTATAATTGGAGCAACCGTAATATTATTTATAGAGGCAAGCTTTATTTTTCCCAGCCATTCTCAGAGATGTACAATGCAAACGTGGAAATGTGGCTCCATCGTAAATGGAGTGTGTACTATAGAATTTGCAGGAACTCTGCAATTATGCAGGTAAGAAGGTTCTAGGCCCATTCTGTATATTGTATCTTGATGTAAATGGAGGATGAGCCTGGCATGTTCATTCCTATTAGGCGCCATATAATCTTTCATGTGTAGGTGCGCCTTAAAACCTATTTCAATTCAATTCAGAGATATACACGTTTGCATATACAGTGTGATGATGATGTTAAATGCATGTGACAACAAATCAAATATGATGGCACTTTATTTAATTTAAATATGTATTGATTACACTAGCAAGTGGACTATAACACATTGTAACTATACATACATGTAGTAATAAAGAACAGGGCCCAGTTGTTCAAAGATCGGTTCGCTTAAAGAGGCTCTACCTATATCTTTTTGTCCACCAATTGATATAAACTTTACTTAATTATAAAGAGTACTATGAAAAAGGTAAATGTCAATAATTTCACCCAATGTAATATGCGTTTTGCTGGGGAAAAACAGGATTGAAAAGATCGGAATTTTGAAATTGTATTTGTAATTGTTTTAGACAAGCCGACTGCGGAGATTTCCCGATCTTATTCGTTTACAATCGGAACTACCTCGTCTGATTAGCGAAGAGTTCCGATCGATTCGTTAGCTATCGGAACTGCGCCGAATAGTTTGTAATCGCATTGCGCATGTCCGAGAAAATCGTAAAAACTCGTAGTTCTCCGGCAGGAATAAACGGCTGGGCAGCATTTTATTCAAGATATTGTTTTGATCATAATTAATAATTTACAGAACTGGAATAGGAACCATGTTTCTTCTTAGAATACTCATAAAATAGCTTTGTATACATATAAATGCAGTAATATTGAGTATTTAATATTTTACATTAAAAATCGCGTAGATATAGGTAGTGCCCCTTGGTTAGTGTAAACTTTCAAAGTACATTTTCTCATTAAAATATGTTTTGTACTAAAAGTTTTTAATTTGCATTTCTTAACACAATGCTTTCACATGCTCAATTTCTGGTAGATTCATTTTATCGTAAATTTGAATTTTTGACTTAACGCTCAGTTAACCAATCTTTGAACAACAGGGCCAGGATATAATAGTTGAGCGTATCCTATTTTACAGCGGTAGTGGAAAAATTTAGTGGTTTCATGCCTTCCAAACCTGTTTCCATGCAGATTTAGTTTAAGATATGAAAACATGTTGTAAACAAGCAACGCTACATGTTCATGCCAAAAAAACATAATTCAATTGTAAATACTTCACAAACACACCATTTTATACCCTAACAAGAGGTCAATGACCTTGAAGCTCTACTGATTGATTTTGATTTCAGGAAGTAGTCGCTACAGACTTGTTTTTTGAAAATCTATTTTTAACCGTGGCGGCCATCTTGAATTTCCGGCCGACCTGAAATTTTGCTAAGATCAATAAGACATTAAGAGCAACATTCCTGTGAAGTTTCATGAAAATCCGTCAGGTAGTTTCAAAGAAGTAGTCGCTACAAGTTTTCATTATATAACTCTATGTAAACAAAGCAGCCATGTTTAAGGTCAAATCAAAACGATTTTCGACAAGGACCAACATCATGTCATACTGATCATTTTAGAAAAAGTCCCATATCAATATCTCTTACTGTTTTGAAGAAGTAGTCGCTACAAATTTATTTATTTTAAATCTATTTTTAGCTGTGGCGGCCATCTTGAATTTCCGGCCGACCTGAAATTTTTTCTAGGATCAACAAGACATCAAGAGCAACATTCCTGTGAAGTTTCATGAACATCCGTCAAGTAGTTTCAGAGGAGTAGTCGCTACAAGTTTTTACTATATAACTCTATGTAAACAAAGATGGCCGCTGGCAGCCATGTTTAACGTTGAATCAAAACGATTTTTGACTAGGATCAATATCATGTAATGCTGATCATTTTAGAAAAAGTCCCATATCAATATCACTTATAGTTTTCAAGAAGTAGTCGCTACAAACTTATTTTTTAAAAATCTATTTTTAGCTGTGACGGCCATCTTGAATTTCCGGCCGACCTGAAATTTTTCTAGGATCAATTAGACATCAAGAGCAACATTCCTGTAAAGTTTCATGACAATCCGCCAAGTAGTTTCAGAGAAGTTGTCGCTACAAGTTTTTACTATATAACTCTATGTAAACAAAGATGGCCGCTGGCAGCCATGTTTAACGTTGAATCAAAACGATTTTTGACTAGGATCAACATCATGTCATGCTGATCATTTTAGAAAAAGTCCCATATCAATATCACTTATAGTTTTGAAAAAGAAGTCGCTACAAACTTGTATTTTAAAACTCTATTTTTAGCTTTGGCGGCCATCTTGGATTTCACATCAACATGAATTTTTGCTAGGATCAACTAGACTTTATGGGCAACATTTCTGTAAAGTTTCATGAATATCCATTTAGTAGTTTCAGCTGTGAAGTCGCTACAAATAAAAGTTTACGGACAGACGGACAGACGGACGACGCACCACGGCATAAGCTCTGCTGATTTCTGATCAGTAGAGCTAAAAACCCTAAAAAAATTAAACTCAAAATTAAGTCTTATTGACAAAATTCGACTGAAAACGTCCAAAAGCTATGTAAAACTCTATGGAACACTTATTTCTGAGCTTAATTTACCAATTAGTATCGGAAACGTGTCTCTAGGTACGAATCTGAGCGAGTCCTAATTACTGCATGTATCTCTTATAGGTATGAAACCACTAGTAGCTCTTATAGGTATGAAACCACTAAATATTTTCCCCATAGACCATGTAGACACCAATGTTAAAATGTCACATATTTTAAAATGATTTGCTGTAACTTCAAATCAAGTTTGCAGAATGCAGCAGAGTAATTTTCATATAGAAAACTAATTTTTCACTTGAAAAATCACCAGAAAAGGTGGGATCACAAGACAGTTCTTGTTTGTTTACTAAACAGGTCAAGGTACAGCTGTTTTCATTGACAGTTGCTCACGAAGTGTAAGCATAGAGTCGAAATTTCGAAAGTGTTCATCAGTGATCCAGTAAAAGCTATTAATATGCTTCAGATACATACAACCACAAAATCGAATAGAAATGGGCAGTTTTCCCTACTTATAATGCCCATTTCCATCGAAAAAGGAGGGATTACTTTTAATATAGGACCTACATTCGACTACACCTCGGAGGTTTACCTGTTTACATGTAATTGGTGGTGGTAAACCTCCAAGTTGGTAACCCTGTCTTTACCACTCTTTCTGTTGTAACTTGTGTATTGCCTTTTTCATTGTATAGTTAATTTGATCTTTGTTTGTGGTACAGTACGGATCTACGGTGCCATTGCGTTTGGGTGTTGTGATTTCTACAGGACATTTTTTCTCATTTTTACAGTGTAATTTGTATTTAACAATCTATTATGATTCTATCTTTATATTTGTGCTGATATGCAAAATATTATTACATGGTTTATAATTTCATATATATTATTAGTAATTTCTAGTGTAAAAATCAGTTGTCTGCAACGGCCCGTCTTTCTAGTTTCAAAACCACAGGTTTGTCTGGTCGAGCGATTCCCATTTTCTTTGCAGGCATAGGGACCTTTAAATAGATGCAAATGCAATATAATCTTAATAATATGCATTCCGTTTTATTTCATTTACATATACATGCAATAAAATGCAGCATGTATTATCAAATATTAAGTATTTATGTATTATCAAAAATTAAGTATATAAATAATCGCCAAATTGTTAATTAAAAAAAAAATGTCATGGATGTCAAATTTAATCCAATAGTGAATCCCCACTTACCCCCATTTCGAGCAAAGATATAAAATGACAACTCAATTGTACTCTCTTTCAGTCGATTTAACAGTTTGTCGTTAAGTTAATTTTTTTCTTTCGTTTTGTATGCCTTATTAGTCTACTATCTTATGTTTTTTTCACTTAATTGAACAAGCAATTCTGGAATATGTATAAACTATTTTTGTTAGCACGACTTATTTCTCATACACACCCAGAATTTATATTACAAACATATCAAATTACTGCTGTCAAACATGCCATTAATTGTGTACCAATCCCATTATTATCATGCCTAGGAGAAGAACATCATAAGTATTTTACTTTCGTTCTAATCCTTTTTCTTCTATTGTGCACAAATATTATGTTGTAAGAACATGTGAAATAAAATATGTTTAAACGAATGAAACATCTGAAACTAAATAGTGCACTGCTAATATATGATGTTCTCTTCACACGTTATGGTTGAAATCAAGAAATACTGCTACTACATCGGAAGTGATTTTTTTAAAAAACATAATTGAACAAAATAGTGCGTACTATCTTTCTCTATAAATAATGACATTTTGTTCGCCACTTCTAATCTCCCTCTGTAATGTCTGTTGTTAACGCGACGCTGAACACATTTTATTTCATTTGTGTAGAACGGATCTTCGTCTTACCTCTAATTGGTCCGTTATACTGAAGCGGTACTTCTGTAAGAGGCTCACGACCGTCATTTTCACTTCCAGCATTGCCAGTCTCATTCCAACACAGTTTCTTGGACCTTGGCCGAACGGCATATAAGCATACTCGTTTAGTTTGTGTTTGTTTTCTGGTGCAAACCTGTTTATATTTGCAGTGATGATAAATAAAACAAGTATGAAATCGATGAATTTCTTTATCGGAATGACCAAACAGATTTCATAAAAAGTGTAAAGAGAGACCGTAAGAGAAGCATTCCGAGATTGTAGATATAACTGCATACTTCCAGTCTACGGCTTTATTAATAACTCCTCTCGGTATATGGATGATGCACTGGACATTGACAAAACATTCTTATCTACTATGGTTCATAATATAGACCTATCCTAAAGAACTTCAACTCAACAAACCTTATATTTCTCAATTTACATCTTTCAACTGAAAATAGAGAAATAATAAACTAAATCTATGACAAGACAGATGATTTCAGGCTTGAAAGTATTAATTATCCCTACGTCGACGGCAGTGTATAACTAAAAAGTTCCATCAGTCTCCATTACCATGAACTTCGAAAATCCTTTGCAAAATTGTAGTATCGTAAGCCTGGACTATTTGGAAATATAAAAGTAATTTAAGAACTGTTCTACGACAAGGCCTATCACAAACTGACTTCAATGGTGCCGTTATTTATAAACTTCGACAGATAATTGGTCATGATCACTTTCAAACCATCTTTATTCAACTTGTTCAAAAGTTTATCAAGAGTGGTTAAGACACTATCACTTTGAAACACACTTCATTTCTAGCGTTTGACCCATTTACAGTTCGCCACTATGTGTTTTCCTTCTTCATTTTTGTTTGTGCGATGCCCCGACATATTGTAGGCTCTATGAGGACGTTTACTATAAATCCTGTAAGCGACAGTGATGTTTAATGTTTGTCTTCAATCGTGTTGTGTTGTGCCCTAAACAGCTTATACTCTTATTGCTACAGCTTCTGCAGAATCACTTGTCTTCAATCGTGTTGTGTTGTGCCCTAAACAGCTTATACTCTTATTGCTACAGCTTCTGCAGAATCACTGAGTACTTGCTTCGTGGCTTTGTTAACATTTGTTTTTTATATTCATATTTCCATGATCATCTTTGTGTTATAGTTATATCGCTCATTTGTGCTGCTTAGTGCGTTATTGGTTATAGCCTGGTTCATTTTTTTCTCAGCCTCACCTGATAAACTGGATGTGATCAGGCACTAACATGATATTCTCTATTTAAATAATTTACACTGTCCCATTTAACTGGGAAGAAAATACGATAAAAATGAGGTTTGGGGCATCCTAGAAGCTGGTTTAAACCCCCAACGGCCATTTGTGGCACTGACCTTTCAAGGCGGTACTCATATTGTGGTGTTGCATAATGTGTTTCCATTTACACTTTCTATCGTTGTTTGTTTGAGACTGAATGCGTGATTTTTGTTTACACATACTATTAGATGTAGGTATTTTCTCACTAGTTGGTAAACTTATATAGTAAATAGGCACACATGCACCATATTATAAACACATCACATGGGTTATAATACAATTTGGAACTATGGTTATTTTTAACTTTACAATTACAATTCTACCTTTCTGGATCAAACTTGTTAGGATGTTCCCAGTATTCTGGCATGTAGTGGAGTGCAAGAGGTGAAAATGCCACATTCAACCCTTTCTTCAATTTTACACCGCATATCTCAATGTCATCATTGGTCGACCTGTTTATTCTGAAAATGATACGAATATCAACTTTGCGCACACTCAAAAGTTGAAAAAGAAAATTGCGATATTAAAATGAACTTGAATTTTGATGTGATTTGTTTTTCTTAAAGAGAATATAGCGACACGGCCAAACACTATTTATCATTGGGAGTTCTGAAAAACTGGAATAATGGTGAAATAGTTATCAAAATCGGATGATAAAAAAGATATGATCATTTGAAGGTTCAGTTGAAATAGATATGGAAGCCGCCATTTTGAAAGCTATAACATCACTGTTCTAAATGACCATATATGGAATATTTATAAATATGAATATTTACTGTTTTATAGGGGAAGATATGATTGCAACTGTATCAAGAATTGTAGCATGGTCGGTGACATTTCCTTTGATGAATGCAGAGCATTAAATCGTTTAACTTAGGGTAACTAAAGGGGCGTGGCTAAACCGTACTACAACTACCGGATATTGGAATTTAGAGTACGGTCACTATGACGTCACAGTGTTACTAGGTACACCATGCTACAAAAAAGATAGAGTCTGTCTCAGCTCGTTGGTTATTTAAACACCTCGATGGGCTACGCCCATCTCGGTGTTTAAAGAAGCCAACTCGCTGAGACCAGACTCTATCTATTACTTATTGTATACTTTCATATTGTCCCGTTTAGTTTGCATTGAGCTAAGTGTGCAATATTCTACGATATTGCACACATTGAAATTGCATCTGAACTTTTTCTCGCGCTTCCTAAGAGCCCCGAAATAGAAATAAGGAACTACTTTCAACGGAATCCTGCCTATAGTGTCAACAAAAAAAGACGTGTTTTTGTTCAACCTTTTGTGGCAGAAATTGATAAAATAATTGAAATGGTCACTCACCCACTATTTTTAACGTTATCGAATGGCAAACAAACATTAGAAAATCGCTTGACGTTTTTAATGACGTCATCCGACGTCGACGTCGTTTTCGCGCAAAATAATCATCCACACAAAATGAAACTGAATGACATTATAGGAATTCCATCGAAAGCTATTAAAATAACACAAATATAATGAAAAGTAGTAGTCATATAATTAGCATTGATCGAAAACAATATGAACGTATACAATAAAAAGGTTATTGAATTTGTATGGCTAAATATTACTTGGAACTCGTTGCTTTGGCGCAGGACGACTCGCAAGCTCATCGTCCTTTGCCAAAACAACTCGTTCCAAGTAATATTTAGCCATACAAATTCAATAACCTATAATATGTATACTTAATGGCAATAATGTTTTATATGACCAATTAAGGATTTTACATTCATTTGAAGTGACTTTCTTTGTTTTAAAAGGTATTCATCAATATTCCATATATGTTTTTTTGAACTATGATGTCATAGTTCTCAAAATTCTCTCATATCCGTTTTAGAACAACCTTCAAATGGTCATATCTTTTTGTTTATCATCCGATTTTGATAATCCGTTTTTCAGAACTCTCTATAACAGAGCTTGTTTGACTGTGTCGCTACATTCCCTTTAAGTTCCAATTCAATATTTATGTACATTTCAGACAATGTAAGTTTGTTATAGTAATACAACTGAACAATACATAATAATACTTTAAGGAGATTTATTACGATAAAGTATACAGTACATCTGTTAAAAGAGACAATCTTAAAGTATTTATCAAGCGCTAAAATTAGCACTTGGATTTATTATTCCATTAACTTTAAATTTGCATGCATACATTTTGGGAAATTAATGTTGATGTTTTTCGTTATTCAACCATGTATAACTATTTATTATAAACTTCCCAGTGAAATAGTGGATCGTATGGTTAGAATAAACCTTATATTCTCATTGTTTATATTTTCACAGTGAGAATATAAGAACTTATATTCTTATATTCTCACTGCCGGATAAAAACGGAACTACTTTTTTCTACATTTGCTTATAACTGTCGTAATTTGTGTCAAAGTTTAGAACTATATTCTATGCGCACTAAATATATGTAAACCGCCTCACGCGCTGGCATGACTATATTTATTGGCGAATATGTTAAGGGCGAACTGTCGGAACGAAATGTTTTTTCTGTTTGAAACAGTTTGGTAGTGTTGCATGATACAAAGTATATAATAAATAGAATATTTGTTGTTTGTCGTGAATCTAGGATTTATTTCATCGAGAAGTGAGAAAACTGATATTTCACAAGTGCTTTAGCAAGAGTACGAGTGAAAATATCAGTTTTCTCACTTCTCGATGAAAATAAATCCTATATTCAATCCAAACCAACAAATATCCTCTATACTGGCTGTATACCAGATATCGTCATTTTTATGTTGATTTTTTAATATATCTCAATCAAAACTAGTAATCTCGTAACTATTTTTGCCGGTAGAGTAGCTTACCCCTTTGCCGTAAATATTCCGTGTTTATATTGTTCCTATTCTAAGTAAAAAGTGTCACGTGACCGTTACTAAATATAGACTGAAATGGGCCGGTCGTTTTAGCAGAATGTAGTAGTTATCGTCATGTTCAGTTTAATACCGAAAGATCCATGTTAGGGATGATGAAAACGCGTGTAGTTATTAATTGAAACATAAATATATCATTGCATATGAATACACAAAAAGAATTATCTAGAAAAAAAATACATCTACAATTTAAAATGTTTTTTCAACTGTAGGTATCGGATGTAATTTACTTCACTCCGACGTTCATAATTTAAAGGGAAATAACTGTCCGCAAATTGAAATTGATTGACGTGAACTAGTTGTTTTCGTTCATCACATACTTTTAGTTTTTTGTGCATGTCAAATTGATTCAATGGTTCGACGTAAAAGGTCAGCTATTTTAAAAGGAAATTTTCCTGCGCATGCGCATTAGCGCGTGATTCCCCCGATTGTGTTTTGTTTATTACGGTATTTATATAGGTAAACGAGTTGGTTTGAGAGTGTATGTTAACATTTCTAAACTATTTTTTCCTCTCCAATCGTCTGATGATAGTGTGTAGTGATTTGTAAAGTGGGGTCGAAAAATAAGCACAACATCGAGCGTTTTATTGATAATGACGAAATCTGGTGAATGACGATAACTGGTACACAACCAGTATATTATTGGTGCAATATAATCAGCATAAAGTCATAATGTACTACCTGGTGGCAGGCGGGTGCATACGAAGTGTCTCGCTCACCAGCATGTCCAGGTACCGCAGCTTGAACACGTTGTCGTACGTAGGCAACTCCTGAATGTACACATTTAAAGACTCATTACGTTATGCATAAGTACCTAAAGTGTCAAAGCTTGCTCTTTCAAAATTTTAACAAATGTTATGATATTAATGTAACCGGTCTTAGTCATTTTAAGATTTTGCAGTATAGCAGTGTTCCTAAGTCACATAGCTTTTGGAATCGACCAAGAAAGTAGATAGCCAAAGACGAAATTCAGAAAAAGTCCGACAAAAGCATGCATTTACAATAATAAACAAGTACAATGATAAATAAAAACAAAATGCGCCATACCACATACATAAAAGGGTTAACAACAAGGGGTACTGCCGTGGAACAGTCAGTGGCAAAAATACCACTTGGGGTTTAAACCAGGTTCCAGAGTGCATCAAACCTCATTCTTACTATATTGTTATCCAATAAACAGAAAGAAACTCGGCAGCATTAAAAGGCATTATCAGAAAAACACAAAGATGATCATGTATAGATGAATATAAGAAAGAAAGCTACCAAGTTAAGTACTCACTGAGTTTGCAGAAGCCAGATCAACAAGAGAATAAACCGTTAAGGGCACAACAAGACAATATTTACGAAAAAAATTATCCTTTCATACTCTTTTAAGACAAACATTAAACATTACCTTTTCATGAAGTCATCGCACAATCAAAGATGAAAGCAAGGTGGCAAACTGTAAATGGATCAACCACTAAACATGCTGTGCCATGCAAAATGATAGAATCGTAAACTCTTTTGTTTTATGCTAACGGTAGCTCATATGGAGTAGCTTTTAAGTTAAACTAAAGTTATGCATGTTTAAGTCCTCAAGCTCTGGCACCTTTTTATTATCGTAACTCTGATCTCCTTTTATAATATAACGTAATTTTAATAAAAAATATACTGTAAATGGATCAACCACTAAACATGCTGTGCCATGCAAAATGATAGAATCGTAAACTCTTTTGTTTGATAAAGGCTGTATGAACGTCAGCATGACCAAATTTCTTATGGAGTTTGTAAATAACGTCAGGTTGTGACGGTCTTTGTCGCAGAATATTTATTATTAAAATTACTTTTATATTATAAAAGGAGATCAGAGTTACGATAATAAAATGGTGCCACTTTTTTTCATTTCTTTATATAGTTCTCGTTAGTTTTTATTATTTTGAACCTATGAAGACATTTGCTGATACACTAAAATCAAGTATAGTTTTAGTATATGATACAGACCACGGAGAGATTTATAGGTTTTGTCGCTATAGCTTTTCATACTTAGCGTCTAAATGTCTGTTGAAACGTATACTTCATGTAGAATCCATTTAAATAAACAAAAAGGTGTATGCAGAACTTAACAGATAAAGTCTGTTTTTTTTGTTTACTCCCAAACCAATACATTTTTTAGAAATATTATGGTTTATATAAAGTTAGACTGGAATTATAGGAAATTTGCCAAAAATGGAACATGGGTCATATATTTCTCAGAAAAAAGCTGGTGATCTATTTATTTTAAAGCTGAACTATGCTTACATGTAGGATAGACAGTACTAGCTGAGTACTAAATCTTAAAAAACATATTCATAGGGAAATCTATGGGGGAAAAACGGTAGCAAAAGTCTTTAAATAAACGAATAAGAAGATATTTCTGAATCAATGTAAATTAAGAAATAGAACATCATTCATGGTCAATTATCGTGTAATATATCACTGTTTGAATATAACGAGATATTTTAAACTAGGCTATATAGTGCGGGTGTATTAGAAAAATAAATATGCAGAGGTTTCTGTCATAACTCACATGTCCGATTTCACTGTCAATTTCATCAATCACTTTATCTTGACATTCTGGGTTGTTCACAAGGTCATACAGTATCCATGACAATGTTGTCGCAGTTGTATCGTAACCGGCCATCATGAATATCAAAGAATTTACAAGCACTTCCTCATCAGTCAGACCTGAGGTTAAAAAAGTTACATCTTAAAAGAAAGATTAACGTTTATAACCAGGGGACGTCCAGCTGATGCTGTCATTCTTTTCATCAAGGCGGTAATTTGTTTTATCATGCAGATATGCACATTTCTGCCTAATAAAGGGGTGACCTATTAAATTTTGCTTTAATTTGGCACTGACCAATAAAGAAAATCAATGCGGAATCCCTCGACGTTTATTGTTAACGTTATCTGACATCATAAAACAAACAAAAAACAACATGGCGACGTCCTCGATAAGCGTACCATTCTGAGAAATAGGTAATAATAATATTCTCTATATATTCGACAATGACAATGACAAAATTGTATTCTGTTTTTTTACTTATTCCAATAGATTGGAGTATGAACCTCTGGTCATTATAATGAATAATATATATGATGGTGTAGCATGGGTTTTTGTGTCACAAGTGTCGTTGGGCTTCCTGTAGTCAGCGTGTATATGTATACTAGGGCACTTTTTCGGAAATTCTAAATTCGAAAACAATTTTGTTTAACCTCTCTGAAGATTAAACAAGCAAGTTTAAAATTTCTGCCGAGAGAAAATAATATTATATCTGGAGAGGGACTAGCGAAAACATTTCAAAATAATAATAGATAAAGTCACGGGAAGTAACAACACTATTGAGAAAGAAGGTTGTTATCCAGTGCATGCCCGATACGTTTTTTTTACCAGATACTTTCTTCCCCCATCTACAAACCTTAAGACCCCGTCACCCTAAAACACATCCTCGATACCATCAGTAAGGATGTTTTTTATTAAACATTTTAAGACTGAACAAGAGGTCAATGACCTTGAAGCTCTACTGATTGATTTTGATTTCAGGAAGTAGTCGCTACAGACTTGTTTTTTGAAAATCTATTTTTAACCGTGGCGGCCATCTTGAATTTCCGGCCGACCTGAAATTTTGCTAGGATCAATTAGACATTAAGAGCAACATTCCTGTGAAGTTTCATGAAAATCCGTCAAGTAGTTTCAGAGGAGTAGTCGCTACAAGTTTTCATTATATAACTCTATGTAAACAAAGATGGCCGCTGGTAGCCATGTTTAACGTCAAATCAAAACAATTTTCGACAAGGACCAACATCATGTCATACTGATCATTTTAGAAAAAGTCCCATATCAATATCTCTTATAGTTTTGAAGAAGTAGTCGCTACAAACTTATTTATTTTAAATCTATTTTTAGCTGTGGCGGCCATCTTGAATTTCCGGCCGACCTGAAATTTTTCTAGGATCAACTAGACATCAAGATCAACATTCCTGTGAAGTTTCATGAACATCCGTCAAGTAGTTTCAGAGGAGTAGTCGCTACAAGTTTTTACTATATAACTCTGTGTAACCAAAGATGGCCACTGGCAGCCATGTTTAACGTCGAATCAAAATAATTTTCCACAAGGATCAACATCATGTCATGCTGATCATTTTAGAAAAAGTCCCATATCAATATCACTTATAGTTTTCAAGAAGTAGTCGCTAAAAACTTGTATTTTGAAAATCTATTTTTAGCCATGGCGGCCATCTTGAATTTCCGGCCGACCTGAAATTTTGCTAGGATC
Source organism: Cyrtodaria siliqua (assembly GCA_037043455.1). Lineage (NCBI taxonomy): Eukaryota > Metazoa > Mollusca > Bivalvia > Adapedonta > Hiatellidae > Cyrtodaria > Cyrtodaria siliqua. The sequence goes on from JAWPHD010010052.1 coordinate 74,854, forward strand.
AATTAGACATAAAGAGCAACATTCCTGTAAAGTTTCATGAAAATCCGCCAAGTAGTTTCAGAGGAGTAGTCGCTACAAGTTTTTACTATATAACTCTATGTAAACAAAGATGGCCGCTGGCAGCCACGTTTACGTCGAATCAAAACGATTTTTGATAAGGACCAACATCATGTCATGCTGATCATTTTAGAAAAAGTCCCATATCAATATCACTTATAGTTTTCAAGAAGTAGTCGCTACAAACTTGTATTTTGAAAATCTGTTTTTAGCTTTGGCGGAGATCTTGGATTTCACATCAACATGAATTTTTGCTAGGATCAACTAGACTTCATGGGCAACATTTCTGTAAAGTTTTATGAATATCCATCCAGTAGTTTCAGAGGAGTAGTCGCTACAAATAAAAGTTAACGGACAGACGGACGGACAGACGGACGGACGACGGACGCCGCACCACGGCATAAGCTCTGCTGATCTCTGATCAGTAGAGCTAAAAACCAGTTTATATATACTAGTAAAAACCTCGGGAAAAAATTGCCATAGACATTGCCCATCGAGATTGGATTATAAATGTTAAAGTTACTGTCAGAGCGGAAACAGTAAAACAAATAATTAAGAAATCCAAGGGCCATAACTCTAGAATTATAGGTGCTATCTAGCTGGTAACTGAGTTTGGTCTAAGCATTATAAAACTAGTTATTTTCCAACAGTTTCATCAAGATAGAATAATAATATCGTGAAAATTGGGAAATTTTGAAAATCCAAGGGTCATAACTCTGGCATTATTGGTCGATCTGGCTGGTTATCGAACTTGGTCGGGATATAATTGGCATAAACAGTGTCCCCATGTTTTATCAAGAGTGATGGAATGACGGATTTGGCAACTTGGTATCAAACTTGGCCGAGATATTATGCCCATAAACATTGACCCCAAGTTTCATGAAGATAGGATTATTTAGGATATCAATCTTAAAGTTTTGAAATCTCAAAAAGTGTCAATTTTTAAAAATCAAAGGTCCATAACTCCAGCATGATAGGTGCGATGTGGCTGGTTATCGAACTTGGCCGAGACATAATGGCCACAAAAACTGACCCTAAATTTCCTCAAGATTGGAATATACAGTCATGTTAAAGTTATTGAGTGGAAACCGAAAACATGTTCAATGGTCAAAACTCCAACGGCCATAACTCAGGCATTATAGGTGGTGTAAAACGTACATTTACATTAAATATGTATGTATAATTATGTGGAAAAATATATTATAATATAATCCATGTATTATTGCTGTTTTTAAGATAAAATCAATGTTTATGAACTGTGTTTATGATGGATGCATCAGCGTTTTGGTAAAAATAGCGCGAGATAACATGCCTCGGGTTTTCCGCTCTTTCAATGTGAGATGTTCTTGATTGTCCGTGGTATCTGAAATATCCAACTGCTCCGCCTTGTGGGCATTAACCATCAGCTGCAGCAAATCTTTATGAGTCTACCAAAGAAATATAATAGTTAACTTAGAATGTTTGAATTTTAAACCTATATTCGTTATATATTTTTTCTTAATTACAGATTTTATTTATAATACAGTGGCATGACAAAAACGGCAAGGTTGACGATTTCAACGTGCCGTTACATATATCATATTGCTTGCAATCGATTTATTTCTGTTGATAAAATAGCATTTTTTAAGCGATACAACATAATTGATGAATAAGAGCATTTAAGATGCCCCCATATAAGATGTCCCTGAGAATATGGAATCAAATGGAAAGACAAAATGAACCAGGATTAATAAATTCAGGTCATGCATGATAAATGTACTAACTGTCATGCATGATAAATATTTAAGCTATTGCTGCACTTTCGTCTGAGGCACTTTATGTTTGTCAATTCCAACTGGAGAAAATAAATAAAAATATACTCGTTAAACATGACCCATTCAAGTCTTCGTTTTCAATCTTCAGCGGTGAGTATGAAAGAAAAAAGATCAGGTCTGACCTTAACCTGTCTTTTGTGACATAGTATACACCAATGTATTGCTAGAAAAGTATTTGTAACCTAACTTTTAAGCAGGTTTAAGCAAGCTCATCAATGTAAAGGGAATTTAGCGCTACATCCAAACTCTCTTCATTATTGAAAGTTCTGAAAAAATTGGGAAAAGGTGAAAAGATTTATAAAAATCTGATGAAAAGCAAAGAAGATATGACCATTTGAAAGTTGTTCTAAAACGGTTATGGGAGCCACCATCTTTAGAACTATGACGTCACAGTTCTAAATAACCACATAAGTCATGCTGATTAAAGGCATTTGCTGTAGTTTTTCATGCGCAGCTTTATTGGGCGACTTCGCTTCTAAAACTATTGGATGGATTTTCCTAAAAATTTACTGGAATGTTGCTTTTGATGTCTAGTTCTATTTTTGTCTTCTTTTTTTTTTTAATTTTTTTTTAAATATTTTTTTTTATTTAATTTTTTTATTTTTTATTGTTTTTATTGTTTTTATTTAAATGAAGGCCTATTATTAGATACATAAAATAGGAAAAATATAACATTTTGTAAAAATTCCAACAAAATTAAAAAATTAAAGCATAATGGTACGGTTCCAAAAACCTATATTAAATCTCAATATGCATGGTGACCTATAAATTTAATTGAATATATTGTCTAAATATATGTTCAGATAAGTGCCTATTTGAACAAACTCTGTTATTAGGAACATTCTATATAATTTCATACAAAACTTGGCCTTTTAGCATAGGGGTAGGGTTTCAAATTCTTTTTCTAAACGAGCATGGGGACCTATCATTTTTATTGCACATTTTGTTTTTTTATATGTTAAATTATGTGCTTAGAAAGTTAAAAAAAAATCTGTTAATGGGAACATACAAAAAAAAAAGGAAATTGTATCATTATGGGCTAATTTGTGCATAAATTGTGGTAATGGTCTCAACAGATTTTGTAAAAAAATAAAGGTTTTACATAAAGATGAGCTTTAAATGTTATTGTAATTAAATGTTCTTTACTTTAATACAATTTTAGCAGAATTGTGACCAATGAATAAATTATTAGACTTCAAAAATATCTTATTTAGCTATTTTATGGACTTGTTCAACTTTTTGGACAGATTGACAGGACAAATTACATTACAAATTATTTTTTAAAAATTTAACAAGCATGGATACCTACCATTATTTTTGCCTTTTCTGTCTATATATATAACAGACTTACTGTACAAAAAGTTTAAAAGAAAATCTGTTATGCAGAAAAAACTATAGAAAATGTCTTTAATATCATTTTAATAAAGCAACTTTTAGAAAATCACTGCACATGAATGACAAATCGCCGTTAATGCAGTATTTCAATTAAGTATTGTTGTTTTTCATACCGTTTGCTGTTATTTTTTCCATATAAATCAATAAATTAACATATTATAAATATTTCACATATGATGCCATAGCTCCCAAAACGGCGGCTTTCATATCCGTTTCACTAGAACCTTTAAATGATCATATCTTCATACAATATGTGGTCCCGCCTTAATTCCATTAAGCGATGGGAATACTATATTAGCAGGACTTTATAACCGATATTTCGACAATAAAACGCGTTTAAAAACATGTTTCACTGACAAAATGCGATAACCTGTTTAGAATTACCTATTAAATGTTTTAACTTTTATACAATATTCACACTTTTTAAGACGAAATTAAGATTCAGTTTCATTCACCAGCCAACCTCATTTTCGCTTCTTGGAGAAGGGGTAGGATGGGGCATGAAAGTTAATACTCGGACCACGTAATGCTTCTCTGTTTATCATCCGATTTTAGTAATTCTTTCAACTATTTTCAGGATTTTCAGAACTCTCAGTAATAAATATTTTTAGCTTTAATTTAGCATAGTATGTGGTACTTTAGCATAGTATGTGGTATTTTAGCATAGTTTGTGGTACTTAAGCATAGTATGTGATACCGTGGTGTAATTGGCTTCGTAATCCAAGGATGTTGCGTTCTGTCCAAGCCAAAACTGTTTTTGGATTAATCATTCCGCCTAACGAATCCTTAGGTTGGGACTTAAACCCGAGGTCTATTATTCGGGGCGCTTTTTTCAGTCAAAGGTATTTATGACCGAAATAATATGTACATCAATGAAACAGACACTTTTTGTGGTAAATAAAAATACATTACTTTTCAAAATCGGTTCAGAAATAAAAATGTACATAAGAAAGTTGAATTTTTACTCAAAAATTGTATTAATGTGACGGATAAATAAACCAGAAATGGGTGCCATGACAACCCAACACTCGCCTTCAAAAAATCTTTTAAATATGGATATGTGTTTGAATAAAAGTTAGTAAAATAAATAGGTATGTTTCAATCTCCTAATATATAAGATCTTAAACATAGATGTACTCCCTCCCTCCACCCTCCCCCCCCCCCCCTCCCCACCCCACCCCACACTCTCCCTCTCTCTATCTCTCTCTCTCTTTATTTGTGTATGCAAATTATTAAGATAAAGAAGGTATATATTATATGTTTAATGATTATTATATCATTACCATATTGCCATCATTATGACATCATGATATTCAGTCTCTGTATATGTTTCACATGGTGCTACACTGCCTAATAAACATACTTTTTCACATTATCAGAGTATGGTATTACAGCCAAACTAGTATAAAATATAATATTCATCTTCAAGGCTTTCACATGTTCAACTGTATGGCATCATAATGTTAGAGTGTATACCTTCACCCAAGCAACAGTGTCAAATTCTTCCATGGTTTTCTGTTTATCGTTATATCATTTCCATAGGTAGATACTAGTAGTTTGCTAAAAGTATTGAATTTGATTTTAATTCAAATATTTATGATTAATTGGAATTCTTTAACACCTCTTCAATTAATTGTTTTAAAGTGAATTAGACTACTGTACTGTACAGGTGGATCGAAGTATTATACATACAGCAGTAATTGTTGTAAAAAGTATACATACTAGCATACTTGTTTGAACGGCCTGAAAAGTTTAGTAGTTGCCATGTAGCAGAGATCCACAAACACGAAAAGAACAAATACGAAAAAAAACAAAAACTAAAATACACGGCGATTTAAATAAACAACTTACCGTTTGCCAGTGTTGCAGGGACTGGTTACTTTGAATAGACACTCTGAAGCCAAATGTGATATTAATAAAAGAACATATCTGGTTGGAAGAGGGTAAAACTGACGCTGATCCAATTTTCTCCATTTTTTTAAGCCTTATTCATAGTTTTAATTAGCTTTGGAGATTTTTTTCTATTTCCTGTAGTATCGATTCTATGTCTTAGGTATTGAGGTAGGGTTATTCACTCACACACTCTCTCTTCATAACTAATTTCTTAACTAATCATAAATGTCAGCATACAATTTTACTTTCATTCAACTAGCAATGTTCTATTATTAGTAATTTTATTACTTTCCTTGATCTAAATATCTCCATTTATTTTAATTGATTTTCTTAGCCTTATTCATTGTTTTTATTAGCTTTGGAGTTGCTTTATATTGTATGCTGCAGTATCGATTTTAGGTTTTGAGGTAGGGTTTGTGTTATCTTTTTTACATTTCCACTCTTCATAACTAAATGTCAGCGTATAGTTTTACCCTAATCCAACCAAATATGTTCTTTTATTAGTATCACATTTGGCTCCAGAGTGTCTATTCAAAGTAACCAGTCCCTGCAACACTGCCAAACGATAAGTTGTTTTTTAAAGAGTTTTATTTAAACTGCCGTGTATTTTAGTGATTTTTTGTTTCGTATTTGTTCTTTTCGTGTTTGTGTAGCCTTGATGAAGGCGTAAGCGCTTGTGTTTTTATAAACTGTATCACTGTATACAATTATTTTACCCATATATATATAATTACGTAAATATATGTTAAAAATTGTGACAACAGTGAAAAGTGAAGTCCGGAAACGATGAAAGAATTTATATATAATTATATTTGTTTGCTAAATTATCATCAGCATATCAATCTTGATGTATCACAGAAGAACAGTTTTTATGCATTGTTTATGAAATATATGCATTACAAAAAGGTTACCCCAACAACTTTAACTTGGATATTGGTGTAAAAAGTGTAAGTCCACAAACGATGATAATTTTTTTTTTTTACCCAATGTATCTTCAGCATATCAATATTAATGTATCAAAGAAGCTGTATGGCCAATATCAGCAGCCTACTATGCATAGGTGATGAAATATATACATTACAAAAACTTTAATGTTGATATTGGTGTAAAAAGTGCAAGTCCACAAACGATGAAAACAAATAGATATATTAATATGTTACCCAATGTATCTTCAGCATATCAATTTTAATGTATCAATGAAGCTGTATGGCCAATATGAGCAGCCTAATATGCATAGTTGATGAAATACATGCATTACAAAAAGTTACCCCAAAAACTTTAACGTTTGGGTGCGGAAATACATATGCTGACGCCACAGCTGACGCTGACGCCGGGGGTATAGCAAAACCTCTTCCCCACTTCGTGGAGGCGAGCTAAAAATAAGACACTCTGAAAGTTTTATAGCAAAAAAACTAAGGCTAACTAAAGTTATTTGAGATATTTGAGCTTTCTTAAGTTTCTGCTGTCCCAGTAAACAAGAAATTTACATGGAAAAAGTCCCCACCAAAAAATTATTTTGGCTGTAAAAATGAATGCTGAAAACCCTTTGGTTAGCTATAGCAAGCACCCCAAACAACAGCTCACTAAAATACCCAGTACAATACAGAGCGTATTTGTTTCAAATAAACCTGATTTGGTTTGAAACCGGTTTAGCAAACCTTCTATTTGCTGACCAACCTGTCTTATAACCTTAATTCAGTTTAAGTATTTGTTTGAAGTAAACCATAAAAGCTTTTTTAAACTGTCCAACCCCCTACGGAGGCAGTTTGGACGGTTTGATATATCCGTATAAGCATGCATTTTCAGACAACAATGGCGGAAGCAGTACCAGATCGCACGATAAATAAACGTTAAACAGGCGTTATAGTGTCTTATCGTTTATGCCTTATCCATGTATCATTTAATCGGTTGTTATTGCAATATTTCTTGCAAATTTTTTAGCAAATTAGAATTCTTTTTGCGTATTATTCTTTATATGAATGACTACTTTGCATTGAACGATTTGGTCACTGCTACATTGATCTGTACATGATGCAAGTGCTCCACATGACCTTAAAATGAATTGCTAAATGAATTTGACATATTTTCATTTCTGCATTAAGAAAGTATCAGCATTAAGCAGTATGTTAATGTATTTATTGAAACGAGAATATGAACATCAAACCTAAAACTCAAACTGCAACCAGTTTATTTGAAACAAATGCGCCCTCAGAGGGAGTAAATACAGCTTATTTATAACTTTCACATGACATCATCAAAATAATCAGTGATCAATAAAATAAAACACCTCTTGGAACGCTTACCGTGCCAGACTTTTTTCTTTCTTCAAAAGCAGATAGCGTTGCGGCCTTGAAAAACTCATAAGTCTCCTTTGGTACAAAGTCTATTTTTATAAAACCCAAAAGAAAAGACAAATCTGGGAAGAAAACTGAAACAAAACAAAACAATGGATCAACAAAGATAAACTTCAATTCATAAATAAAACTAACAAATATAGCCAAGAGCGTGTTTTTTTGATAACGGATATAAAAAAATCAACAGGAAAATCAAATGTATGGTCACTTCAAAGCATTCACCGTAATTGCATACGAATAATCATTACGTGGTCCAAGTATTAATTTTCATACCCCCATCCAACTCTTTCTCCAAGAAATAAAAACGGGGTTGGCTGGGATATGAAAAAAGAGGCCCAAGAGGGCCTCTGGATGCTCTACTGGCTAACATGGCTCTTATAACATCAATGAAGCGAGTGACTGCAATTTATGTTTTTTTGAAAGTTTTGGGCAAAATACAGCATATTTAACTAAATCTAGGGTCATAACAAAAAAATCTGGTGAAGTTTGGTAAAGATCAGATGAAATATTAAGGCCCTATGGTAATAAGGAGGCAAAATATATCATTTTTAACGAAATAAAGGGCCATAACTCCGCTGTAACTGGTCCGATCTGCCTGGTTTTCAAACTAGCCTGAGCTTTCATTGATATTAACAATCTGATAAAGTTAGGTAAAGATCGGATGAAAATGAAGACCCTATCCTTCTAACGAGACAAAAGTGAATGATGAATGAATGATGGATGACAGACAGACAAAGGACGATGGACGGACAACTCGCCATCCAATAAGCTTTGCTGGCCCTTGGCGAGTAGAGCTTATAAAACCTTAATTTCGGCTTAACAAGTTTGCATATAGCAAAATTAAAACATTTAGTAGGTAATTTTAAACAAGTTAAATCTTTTTATAAAAAAATAATTTTAAACGTGCTTTTTTGTCGAAATATCCGTTATAAAATCCTGCTAATATAAGCTTTCCCATCGCTTAATAATGGAATTAAGACGGGACCACGTATGACTACATATTTAAGGCCTTGTGAAAAAAGAACAAGATCAGTGTCTGAATATACAATATGTATTTGATGAACGCATACATGACATTCGTGTTGTCTACAAGTTTGATCGATCTATTAACCCTTAGCCTGCTAAGAGCGACTACAATAGCCTTTATGCCCATTGTAAACCCAGATCAACCTGAAAGTAACTCGCAGGCTGATCAGGGTTTACAATGTCTGGCTGCTCATCAGTCATTTCTCCAAAACACCCATTTGTAACATAAATGAAATGGTCTAAATTTAAAGAAAGGATAGTCCATTATACATTCATAGCGGGCTAAGGGTTAAATTTAGTAATAGAAAACAGAGGTATACGCAAACACTTAAAACTGAATTTGAATCTTTTATAATACGACATTAAAGGGGCAAGTGTGTACTGAATTTCAAAAGCAAAATATATATAACATACGATTGAGTAGAAATGCTGGATTTGAAGCAACATTAACTTCAAGAATTTTCTTGGATTGTTTAATGAAGTCGTTCTCTGGGTCCATCTGTGAGTTCGCTTCTAGCCCGAAGCCAGTGCTGCATATAACGTCCATTGTATAGCAACGAATAAAACTGTAAACAATACAAAATCATAACACTAGAAGATCGCAGTCAGCGAGCCCTGGATAATACTGTAAACAATACAAAAAACTGATAACACTAGAACGTTGCAGTCAGCGATCCCAAGATAATACTGTAAACAATACAAACTGATTACACTAGAAGGCTGCTCAGAACACCCCGGATAATACTGTAAACAATACAAACGGATAATGCTAGAAGGCTGCAGTCAGAACACCCCGGATTATACTGTAAACAATACAAACTGATAAACTAGAAGGCTGCAGTCAGAACACCCCGGATTATACTGTAAACAATAAAAACTGATAAAACTAGAAGGCTGCATTCAGAACACCCCGGATTATACTGTAAACAATACAAACTGATAACACTAGAAGCCTGCAGTCAGAACATCCCGGATAATACTGTAAACAATACAAACTGATAAAACTAGAAGGCTGCATTCAGAATACCCCGGATTATACTGTAAACAATACAAACCGATAACACTAGAAGGCTGCAGTCAGAACAACCCGGATAATACTGTAAACAATACAAACCGATAACACTAAAAGGCTGCAGTCAGAACATCCCGGATAATACTGTAAACAATACAAACCGATAACACTAGAAGGCTGCAGTCAGAACATCCCGGATAATACTGTAAACAATACAAACCGATAACACTAGAAGACTGCAGTCAGAACATCCCAGATAATACTGTAAACAATACAAACTGATAACACTATAGAAGGCTGCAGTCAGAACAACCGGGATAATACTGTAAACAATACAAACTGATAACACTATAGAAGGCTGCAGTCAGAACACCCCGGATTATACTGTAAACAATACAAACTGATTACACTAGACGGCTGCAGTCAGAACATCCCGGATAATACTGTAAACAATACAAACCGATAACACTAGAAGGCTGCAGTCAGAACATCCCGGATAATACTGTAAACAATACAAACTGATAACACGAAGGCTGCAGTCAGAACATCCCAGATAATACTGTAAACAATACAAACTGATAACACTATAGAAGGCTGCAGTCAGAACAACCGGGATAATACTGTAAACAATACAAACTGATAACACTATAGAAGGCTGCAGTCAGAACACCCGGGATAATACTGTAAACAATACAAACTGATTACACTAAAAGCCTGCAGTCAGAACACCCGTGATAATACTGTAAACAAAACAAACTGATAACACTAGAAGGCTGCAGTCAGAACAACCCGGATAATACTGTAACCAATACAAACTGATAAAACTAGAAGCCTGCAGTCAGAACATCCCAGATAATACTGTAAACAACACAAACTGATAACGCTAGAAAGCTGCAGTCAGAACACCCCGGATAATACTGTAAACAATACAAACGGATAATGCTAGAAGGCTAAAGTCAGAACACCCCGGATAAAACTGTAAACAATACAAACCGATAAAACTAGAAGGCTGCAGTCAGAACATCCCGGATAATACTGTAAACAATACAAACCGATAACATTAGAAGGCTGCAGTCAGAACATCCCGGATAATACTGTAAACAATACAAACCGATAACACTAGAAGGCTGTGGTCACCGGATAATACTGTAAACAATACAAACTGATAATGCTAGAAGGCTGCAGTCGGAACACCCCGGATAATACTGTAAACAATACAAACGGATAACGCTAGAAGGCTGTAGTCAGAACATCCCGGATAATACTGTAAACAATACAAACCGACAAGAAATCCGTGGATTCACATGTCTCGCCTAATGGGGGTGGGACTTAAAAATAAAAGATAAATGTTGCTTAAATAAAAGTTTGTAAACCAATAAAGTGTACAGTTTGCTGAGATGACATTAAAGCGCATTTGTTTAAAAAACAGATGACATTTAAGTACATTTGTTTAAAAATCAAACAAAAAAAATCATCAGCAGGGCTGTACAAATCCTATAGCCCGACGCCCGGGACTAGTCCAAAACCAAAGTCGGGCGTGTCACTTTTTCAAAGATTTCAGTCCCGGACTAGTCCAATTTTCAAAAAAGAGAAAGTCGGGCGTGTCACTGTTTGAAAGATTTCAGTCCCAGATTTGTCAAATTTACAATGTCGGCCACCTGTCATAAAACAACCCCAGCACACTTCTCAACGTAATCCTTTAATTGCACTCGCTTATGTAATGCAATTAGCATCCACAGCGGCGTTCATCCAATACCCCGGGCAATTTTATCAACAATCAACCATGACGGAAGTCCCGCCTCCAAATTACTTAAATTGACAGTGAGCATTGTCGACATTATCCAATCAATTGACCCGATCTATTTTAATCCAGACCCGCTAGCCAATGAAACAACTACCACATGTAAATCACATGTTCGTCACGTGTCGAGCTGAAAATGGCGATACACTGAAACAATAACACTAACACGTTGATTAATTCGCAATCAGGCCGATTTGTCGGCAATCTTTCGATGAGTTGAGAAACTCAGGACGTTTGATAATGGAAGCATGTTTGATATGAAACGGTAGGTGTGATTTTTTATTGTTTCTCAGTGTATTGTTGAGCGTAATTGTAACAGACTTGAAAGGCGGGTGGGGTAACGGTTTGTGCATAGTTAGTGTACTAATTACGTTCGAAGAATTGAGTTGTCAAACAAATAAAATAAAAACAAAACGAACTGATACACATAATCAGTTTGATTTCGTATTCGGCAGTGCTAACGTTTACATTTCAAAAATGAGTTTGTTGAACTTTTTCAGTGTTAAAAATAAGGAAAATTTTCAGAGCGAAAGTGAAAGTAAAAATAAAAAGAGGAAAAATGTAGAATGTGATACACAGCCAATCAAAAAGTCAAAATCATCTGGTGTAGTGGACAAAAACATAAAAATAAAATGTTTATGTTGATTCACATGTTATTTATTTTTTGCATTAGGTAAAATGGTAATAAAGTTAAGAATCTCATCTGTAGCCCCTTACCTATATAAAATTATGAATTTTTTCTTTCCATTAAATGATTATCTGAACTGTAATATGAAACTCAATATCTATATTGAAATTTAAAAATGCAGATGTGATTCTTACTATTGCTACTGTTTCACCCAATGGCAGTCTACAATCTATACCACTGAAACATACCTTAATTGTCTGAAGAGTAAATAAGGATTGTTTCCTTTACTGTGTGTAATGAATTGTAATGAGTATGCAAGACGCAGTTTTAACATATTGAGAAATCGAACAAATTCAGGACTTGTGTCCATTTTTTGGGACTATTCACAATTATTTTGGGACTAGTCACTTTTGACAGGGTGACTAGTCCCGGACTAGTGGCTAAAAAAAATATTTGTACAGCCCTGATCAGCTCCAAAAAGTAGGTCAAGGTCATAGATGAAATTCATGCATTCAAAAAGATTCATGACCCAAGAGACAAATATGTCCAAATATAATGTTTTGTCTTCCAAAGATTAAGCTATAAACTAGGTTTAAAGCATCTAGTGCATAATTATATTCCATGAGAAAGTGATGTAAATATAACAATTAAAGTTATTTGCCCTTTGCTTGGAGGGTGAAGGTCACATCCACATTTACTTTTTGACACGTTGTGATGTACTACCAAAGAAACAACTATAAGCGAAGTTTGAATGGTCTAATGCATAAAGCTTGTGAGAAAGTGTCCTAAACACAAATGTTGAAAGTAAAAATTATTCAGTTATCTGCCCCTTGCTTGGATGGTGAAGGTCACATCCACATTTGCTTTGTCACGTTGCAATTCACCACCCAAGATACAACTATAAGCAAAGTTTGAAAGATCTAGTGCATACAGTTTGTGATAAAGTGACCTTAACGCAAAAGTTGAATGTAAAAATTATTAAGTTATCTGCCCTTTGCTTGGAGGGTCAAGGTCACTTCCACATTTGCTTTGTCACTTGCGATGTAGCACCCAAGATACAACTATAAGCAAAGTTTGAAAGGTCTAGTGCATACAGTTTGTGAGAAAACGACCTAAACGGAAAACTTGAATGTTGACGCCTTTGTGGCCGCCGGAAAATCAAAACCTATGTCTCTTTTTTCTTCGAAAAGGCGAGACAATAAAACTAGAAGGCTGTAGTCAATACATCCCGGATAATAAATAACCTCCAAATTAACACTGGTAATCTGTTTTGTAATTTGCAATATTTCCTTTAGTTAAGAGCGCGTCCATGTCCAAGAGGGTAGCCTTACATGTGCTGGAAAATGATCAATTTATCATTTAAATTAATTACGTTTTATGATGCTTTTTATCATTATGTTATCAGTTTTTTTAGTGTAAAGTATACATTTTCCGGGGAGACAATACACAGAATACCGTACAATTAACTATTTTATGTGGGTGACAGAAATCAGATTAATATTTGACAATGTAAGCACATACGGTGATATATCTAGTCCATCCGGAGTTTCTGTAATTTTCTTATCCAAAATGTCATGAAGGTTGTGTAAACACTTGTGGATATAAGGGCTCATCTGAAATGGTAATGTATTGAAATAAGGATAAATCCCACTGGCTCATCTATTGAAACTGTTTTGAACCACTTTTAATTATGACTATTAAATTGTTTTTCAATATTTTATTCATTTTTTTTTAACCTTTTTCAAAATCAAAAACAACTTAAAAATTTAAACAGATTTCTGACATAATTCTATATCATAATATACAGAAAGAAACTTTAACTTTCATTTCTTTTGCGTAATCCTTTTCAATTGATATCTAAAACTCATTCAAAAGCTTATATAGAAAAATATCCTTATTTTGCCTTTTATTTGAAAGGACACACGGCAACATTTAAGTATTTACCAAGCATCAAATTACACCTAGACTTATTAATCCAGTTTCATTTTGACTTTGAGCCTGATTAAAACAAGAGGCCCAAGAGGGCCTGTGGACGCTTTACTTGCTAAAGATAATAAAGTTTATGCACAAGGGGCCATAACTCTTTCAAATATCGTTCAACCAGAACATGGTGATGATATAAGCAACTAGGCTTGGTACTGATTGTCCATGACAAGTTTCGTTGAAATTCAGCCAGAGGTTCAGGAGAACTAGTCTGTACAAAGTTAGTGTATTAAAACCTTTAAGGGGTCATAACTCTGCCAAAAATCATTCAACCCGAATATGGCAATGATTTGCACAACTAGGCTTGATACTGATCATCCTTGTCAAGTTTTGTTAAAATCCAGCCAGGGGTTCAGGAGAACTAGCCCGGAAAATGTTTGTGTATCAAAAACCTTCAAAGGGCCATAACTCCACCAAAAATCTGTTAACCGGAATGCGACGATGATATGCACAACTAAGCTTGGTGCTGATCATCCCTGTAAAGTTTCGTTGAAATGTGGGGAGATGTTCAGGAGAATAGTCCAGACAAAGTTTGTGTATTAAAACATTTAAAGGACCATAACTCTGTCAAAAAGCATTCAACAAGAACACGGCAAAGATTTGCACAACTAGACCTGGAACTGATCATCCCTAAAAAGTTTCGTTTAAATCCGGCCAGGGTTCAGGAGAACTAGTCAGAACAAAGTTTGTGTATTACAACCGTTAAAGGGACATAACTCCGCCAAAATCATTCAACCGGAACACGGTGACGATATGTACAACTAGGCTTGGTACTGATCATCCCTGAAAAATTTCAATGAAATCTGGCCAGATGAAGGCCCTTTCTTCTTAATGAGGCCAAAATATAGCATATTTCAGAAAATCAAGGGCCATAACTCCGGTTAAAATGGTCCAATCTGGCTGTTTTTCAAACTTGTCGCAGCTTTCATCGATAGTAACAATCTGGTAAAGTTTGGTAAAGATCGGATGAAAACTGAAGACCCTATCGTATTAACGAGGCAAAATATAGCATTTTTAACTAAATCAAGGGCCATAACTCCGCTGTTACTGGTCCGAACTGGCTGTTTTTCAAACTTGTCTGAGCTTCCATTTATATTAACAATCTGGCAAAGTTTGGTAAAGATTGGACGACAAATGAAGGCCCTATCGTCTTAACGAGGCAAAATATAGCATTTTTAACTAAATCAAGGGCCATAACTCCGCTGTTACTGGTTCGATCTGGCTGGTTTTTAACCAGGTCCGAGCTTTCATTGATATTAACAATCTGTTAAAGTTTGGTGAAGATCAGATGACAAATGAAGGCCCTATCGTCTTAACGAGGTAAAAGTTAACGGACGGACGACAGACGACAGACAACGGACGACATACGACAGACAACACACCATCCCATAAGCTCTGCTGGCCCCTGGCCAGTAGAGCTAAAAAAATTGAGTTTTTAAATGTATGTCGTTTTCTACTACATATTATAACATATTATTTTTGCAATTTATTTAACAATAAGTAATATGTAAACATAATTTATTTTGGACTACTCAAATAATTATAAATAATGATTTTAAAATATGCAAATTAGTAGAAAAACTAACAGGACGCCTGAGTTTAAAAACAAGAGGGCCATTCTGGCCCTAGATCGCTCACCTGGTAATCATGGGCAATACGTCTGGTGTCTAGTCTGGCATGGGTATTTTTTAATTTGACCAACATTCTTTTATGAATGAGATTTCATAAAAATGGGTTGGTGGGAAGTGGGGGATTGGGTGGGGGTCTGGGGGTGGGGGAGTATATGGATGGATATGAATATATATATTGATATCAACATTCTAATTAAATTGGTAAAGATTAGATAAACAAGAGGTCAATGACCTTGAAGCTTTACTGATTGATTTTGATTTCAGGAAGTAGTCGCTACAGACTTGTTTTTTGAAAATCTATTTTTAACTGTGGCGGCCATCTTGAATTTCCACCCGACCTGAAATTTTGCTAGGATCAATTAGACATTAAGAGCAACATTCCTGTGAAGTTTCATGAAAATCCGTCAAGTAGTTTCAGAGGAGTAGTCGCTACAAGTTTTCATTATATAACTCTATGTAAACAAAGATGGCCGCTGGGAGCCATGTTTAACGTCAAATCAAAACGATTTTCGACAAGGACCAACACCATGTCATACTGATCATTTTAGAAAAAGTCCCATAGCAATATCTCTTATAGTTTTGAAGAAGTAGTCGCTACAAACTTATTTATTTTAAATCTATTTTTAGCTGTGGCGGCCATCTTGAATTTCCGGCCGACCTGAAATTTTTCTAGGATCAACAAGACATCAAGAGCAACATTCCTGTGAAGTTTTATGAACATCCGTCAAGTAGTTTTAGAGGAGTAGTCGCTACAAGTTTTTACTATATAACTCTATGTAACCAAAGATGGCCACTGGCAGACATGTTTAACGTCGAATTTAAATAATTTTCCACAAGGATCAACATCATGTCATGCTGATCATTTTAGAAAAAGTCCCATATCAATATCGCTTATAGTTTTCAAGAAGTAGTCGCTACAAACTTATTTTTAGCTCTACTGATCAGAGATCAGCAGAGCTTATGCCGTGGTGCGGCGTCCGTCGTCCGTCTGTCTGTCCGTCAACTTTTATTTGTAGCGACAACTCCTCTGAAACTACTGGATGGATATTCATGAAACTTTACAGAAAAGTTGCCCATAAAGTCTAGTTGATCCTAGCAAAAGTTCATGTTGATGTGAAATCCAAGATGGCCGCCAAAGCTAAAAATAGAGTTTTAAAATACAAGTTTGTAGCGACTACTTCTTGAAAACTATAAGTGATATTGATATGGGACTTTTTCTAAAATGATCAGCATGACATGATGTTCATCCTTGTCAAAAATCGTTTTTTTTTATTCAACGTTAAACATGGCTGCCAGCGTCCATCTTTGTTTACATAGAGTTATATAGTAAAAACTTGTAGCGACTACTTCTCTGAAACTACTTGACGGATTGTCATGAAACTTTATAGGAATGTTGCTCTTGATGTCTAATTGATCCTAGCAAAATTTCAGATCTGCCAGAAATTCAAGATGGCCGTCACAGCTAAAAATAGATTTTTAAAAAATAAGTTTGTAGCGACTACTTCTTGAAAACTATAAGTGGTATTGATATGGGACTTTTTCTAAAATGATCAGCATGACATGATGTTGATCCTAGTGGAAAATTATTTTGATTGAACGTTAAACATGGCTGCCAGTGGCCATCTTTCGTTACATAGAGTTATATAGTAAAAACTTGTAGCGACTATTCCTCTGAAACTACTTGACGGATGTTCATGAAACTTCACAGGAATGTTGCTCTTGATGTCTAGTTGATCCTAGAAAAATTTCAGGTCGGCCGGAAATTCACGATGGCCGCCACAGCTAAAAATAGATTTAAAATAAATAAGTTTGTAGCGACTACTTCTTCAAAACTATAAGAGATACCGGTATTGATATGGGACTTTTTCTAAAATGATCAGCATGACATGAAATTGGTCCTTGTCGAAAATCGTTTTGATTTGACGTTAAACATGGCTACCAGCGGCCATCTTTGTTCGACGTACGTATTATAATGAAAACTTGTAGCGACTACTCCTCTGAAACTACTTGACGGATTTTCATGAAACTTCACAGGAATGTTGCTCTTAATGTCTAATTGATCCTAGCAAAATTTCAGGTCGGCCGGAAATTCAAGATGGCCGCCACGGTTAAAATTAGATTTTCAAAAAACAAGTCTGTAGCGACTACTTCCTGAAATCAAAATCAATCAGTAGAGCTTCAAGGTCATTGATCTCTTGTTAAAAAATCTATTTTTAGCTGTGACGGCCATCTTGAATTTCTGGCAGATCTGAAATTTTGCTAGGATCAGTTAGACATCAAGAGCAACATTCCCGTAAAGTTTCATGACAATCCGCCAAGTAGTTTCAGAGGAGTAGTCGCTACAAGTTTTTACTATATAACTCTATGTAAACAAAGATGGCCGCTGGGAGCCATGTTTAACGTTGAATCAAAACGATTTTTGACAAGGATGAACATCATGTCATGCTGATCATTTTAGAAAAAGTCCCATATCAATATCACTTATAGTTTTCAAGAAGTAGTCGCTACAAACTTGTATTTTAAAACTCTATTTTTAGCTTTGGCGGCCATCTTGGATTTCACATCAACATGAATTTTTGCTAGGATCAACTAGACTTTATGGGCAACATTTCTGTAAAGTTTCATGAATATCCATCCAGTAGTTTCAGAGAAGTTGTCGCTACAAATAAAAGTTTACGGACAGACGGACGACGGACGCCGCACCATGGCATAAGCTCTACTGATCTCTGATCAGTCGAGCTAAAAATGAAGTAGCTACAGAAATATAAACAAGAGGTCAATGACCTTGAAGCTCTACTGATTGATTTTGATTTCAGAAGTAGTCGCTACAGACTTGTTTTTTGAAAATCTTTTTTTAACCGTGGTGGCCATCTTGAATTTCCGGCCGACCTGAAATTTTGCTAAGATCAATAAGACATTAAGAGCAACATTCCTGTGAAGTTTCATGAAAATCCGTCAAGTAGTTTCAGAGAAGTAGTCGCTACAAGTTTTCATTATATAACTCTACGTAAACAAAATGGCAGCCATGTTTAACGTCAAATCAAAACGATTTTCGACAAGGACCAACATCATGTCATACTGATCATTTTAGAAAAGTCCCATATCAATATCTCTTATGTTTTGAAAAAGTAGTCGCTACAAACTTATTTATTTAAATCTATTTTTAGCTGTGGCGGCCATCTGAATTTCCGGCCGACCTGAAATTTTTCTAGGATCAACTAGACATCAAGAGCAACATTCCTGTGAAGTTTCATGAACATCCGTCAAGCAGTTTCAGAGGAGTAGTCGCTACAACTTTTTACTATATAACTCTATGTGACCAAAGATGGCCACTGGCAGCCATGTTTAACGTCGAATCAAAATAATTTTCCACAAGGATCTACATCATGTCATGCTGATCATTTTAGAAAAAGTCCCATATCAATATCACTTATAGTTTCAAGAAGTAGTCTCTACAAACTTATTTTTTAAAAATCTATTTTAGCTGTGACGGCCATCTTGAATTTCCGGCCGACCTGAAATTTTCTAGGATCAATTAGACATCAAGAGCAACATTCCTGTGAAGTTTCATGACAATCCGCCAAGTAGTTTCAGAGGAGTAGTCGCTACAAATTTTTAATATATAACTCTATGTAACCAAAGATGGCCACTGCAGCCATGTTTAACGTCGAATCAAAATAATTTCCACAAGGATCTACATCATGTCATGCTGATCATTTTAGAAAAAGTCCCATATCAATATCACTTATAGTTTTCAAGAAGTAGTCGCTACAAACTTATTTTTAAAAATCTATTTTTAGCTGTGACGGCCATCTTGAATTTCCGGCCGACCTGAAATTTTTCTAGGATCAATTAGACATCAAGAACAACATTCCTGTAAAGTTTCATGACAATCCGCCAAGTATTTTCAGAGGAGTAGTCGCTACAAGTTTTTACTATATAACTCTATGTAAACAAAGATGGCCGCTGGTAGCCATGTTTAACCTTGAATCAAAACGATTTTTGACTAGGATCAACATCATGTAATGCTGATCATTTTAGAAAAGTCCCATATCAATATCACTTACAGTTTTCAAGAATTGGTAGTCGCTACAAACTTATTTTTTAAAAATCTATTTTTAGCTGTGACGGCCATCTTGAATTTCCGGCACAACCTGAATTTTTTCTAGGATCAATTAGACATCAAGAGCAACATTCCTGTAAAGTTTCATGACAATCCGCCAAGTAGTTTCAGAGAAGTAGTCGCTACAAGTTTTTACTATATAACTCTATGTAAACAAAGATGGCCGCTGGCAGTCATGTTTAACGTTGAATCAAAACGATTTTTGACTAGGATCATCATCATGTCATGCTGATCATTTTAGAAAAAGTCCCATATCAATATCACTTATAGTTTTCAAGAAGTAGTCGCTACAAACTTGAATTTAAAAAATCTATTTTTAGCTTTGGCGGCCATCTTGGATTTCACATCAACATGAATTTTTGCTAGGATCAACTAGACTTCATGGGCAACATTTCTGTAAAGTTTTATGAATATCATCCAGTAGTTTCAGAGGAGTAGTCGCTACAAATAAAGTTAACGGACGGACGGACAGAAAGACGACGGACGACAGACGGACGACGGACGCCGCACCACGGCATAAGCTCTGCTGATCTCTGATCAGTAGAGCTAAAAAATTGACAATATAGCATTTTTCAATAAATCAAAGAATATATATAGGATCTTAAATGAGTTCCCATTTCATGTAAGATTTATGAAACGAGTCATGCATTATTTTAATTTTAACGAGCCTTTTGGCGAGTTAAATTAAAAATACTTCATAACGAGTTTCATAAATCTTATATGGAATGGGAACGAGTTTAAGATCCTTTTTATCATATAACCATGATAACATTGCAATCAAATAAGTAAAAATAATTCAGATGGACATAAAACCGCCATGACGTCAGACACACTTTAGCGCCAAAACGTCATAAAATCAGGCAGAACGTTATGTGACGTCGCAAAATCAGCTTTTTGACTAAATCAAGGGCCATAAATAAAAGAATCTGGTAAAGTTTGGTAAAGATCAGATGAAAAATGAAGGCCCTACCGTATTAACGAGCAAAATATAGCGTTGACTAAATCAAGAGCCATAACTCCTCTGTTACTGGTCCGACTGGTCCAACATAGAGCTAAAAAAAAAATATAAAAAAAAAATTCAAAAAAAAAATAATTTCAAAAAAAAAATAAAAAATAAAAAATAAAAAAATAAAAAAATAATATAAAAAAAGAAAGTCATAAAATCTGGTAAAGTTTGGCAAAGATCAGATGCAAAATGAAGGCCCTATCGTACGACGAGGCAAATTATAGCATTTTGAACAAAATCAAGGGCCATAACTCCGCTGTTACTGGTCCGATCTGGCTGGTTTTCAAACTTGTCGGAGCTGTCATTGATATTAACAATGTGGTAAAGTTTGGTAAAGATAGGATGAAAAAATGAAGGCCCTATCGTCTTAACGAGGCAAAATATAGCAATATAGCATTTTTAACTAAATCAAGAGACATAACTCCGCTGTTACTGGTCCAATCTGGCTGGTTTTCGAACTTATCCGAGCTTTCATTGATATTAACAACCTGTTAAAGTTTGGTAAAGATCGATGAAAAATGAAGGCCCTATGGTCTTAACGAGACAAAAGTTAACGACGGACAACGGACAGACGGACGACGGACGGACAACTCGCCATCCCATAAGCTCTGCTGGCCCTTGGCCAGTAGGCTAATAAAATTGTTTCAGTCAATAAAACCTGCGTAGTGTTACAGATTATCTCAACCAATCAAAATCGTTTCAGGTTATATTACACGTGTGTCATACAACAGAATATTACATGCTAACAAGGGACGTTATGTGATAAAACCATGATAACTCTGGTGTTACTAACAAGATCTATTAGCTATAGCTGATTCTTTCCACTCTCCCAACTTTTTTTTAAAAATAATACAGTACCATTAAAAAGAAATACATTTAATACATCTTAAGACTGTTCCCTCTCCCTGTCAACAAAATTGGCTAGCTGATTCTTTCCCTGGGGAAACTTTTAGCAGTGGGGGGGGGGAAATGGCTGTTACACCGGTATACTGGTATAAGTACATAACACTTACATGTCTCAACTTTCCGGAAGTAAAACTGGGACTCAGCGTTGAACGTAAGAATTTCCAGTGATCACCCTGGGCAGAATTCAACGCCGACAACCATCTCGTTGGTAATTTCCAACTTTCTAAATAGATGATAATAAATATATATTTCAATACCAGATATATATTTTCTTAAAATGACAGCGTAACTCAAACAATAACACACATTTACCTTTCAGTAATATATAATGCCATTTGTTATTATAACTATGTACCTGAACAGAATGTTATTTCTCATGCAGATATATGCACTTTTCTGCCTAATAAAGGGGTGACCTAAAAAAATTTGCTTTATTAGGCACTGACCAATAGAGCAAATCAATGCGGAATCCTTGGCGTTTATTGTACGTAACGTTATCTGACATCATGCACGTAACATTGCCTGACGTCATGAAAAAAACAAAAAACATAGCGGCACCCTCGATCAGCATAACATTCTGAAAATAGGTAATAACAGTAATTCATACAAAAAATGTGGATAATCTACATGATAAATAAAATATTATGTCAGTGCCTTTACTATCAAGTTTATTAGGGTCGGCACAAAATGAAGAATGGCTCGGCAAAGCCTCACATTCTTCTTGGCAAAGCCTCACCATTCTTCTTCGTTTTCTAAGCCTCGCCTAATAAACTTGATAGTAAAGGCACTGACATAATATTCACTATTTATATAAATCATGTATGTACAATTGTATGCCATCTGACCTTGCCACAATTGTATCAGAAATGTAATTATTGATGCTATGCTCATCACCCGTGTTAGGGTTACTGCCTAATAAAGAATCTTCTTCTATATATCCGTTAAAACAAAATATTGTTAGCTTGCATTAGGCAAATCCTTTATAAAACTAGAAATGTTACCAAGGAACACGGAAGCCACCATTAAACCATTAAAAACTAGAGTTTTTTAAGAAAAACAAATGTCTCCACCCCACTGCATGCATGCACAACCTAGTTATAATAAGTTTGACAGTGAATAAGGCGCAACCTTGTTAAGGTATGTTTGGAAG